>JAWNZC010000133.1:390000-392500 GCA_035771165.1 Paragorgia papillata
CTTCTATACCCCACAAACAATTTGTTGTTCATGCATGTGGGAGCGTATTTATGTCATTTTCGAGCAAACTGCGCAGAATCGCCGCCCCCAAATTGTTTTTTTCTTCGATTTTGTTTAATTCGTCATTTTCAGACAATCCTGGACAAAAGTGCTTGGGACACTATGCGAAAATCGTCAAAATCGGCAAAGTGGCCCAACAGTTTTGTCCAGGATTGTAGATAAGTTAGCGCAGTTATTGTAATGTTATTATGGTCATTATTATAATAAGCAAGTTCTGGTGATAGAAATAACGGTTTTGGTAAAGGCATAATCACCACCATAACCACCAACACAAGCTGTACTATCACTATTACCACAACCACCACCACAACCACTACCACTACAAGAACAACCACTATCACAACCAGCACAAACACCACCAGCGCCACCACAACCTAGCTCTACCACAACCAACACGACAACCACAACTACCACCACCACCATAAACACCACTACCACAATCACCAGTACCTCCACGACCACAATTACAATCACCACAACCAGCACCACCACAAGCACCACAAGCACCACAAGCACCACCAGCGCTACCAAAACCATCACCACAATCACGACCACTACCTCCACAATCACAACCACCATAACCACTATCACTACAACCACCACTACCTCCACAATCACAACCACCATAACCACTATCACTACAACCACCACCATCACCACCACCGCTACCTCCACAATCACAACCACCATAACCACTACAACTACCACCATCACCACCACTACCTCTACAATCACAACCACTACAACCACCACCATCACCACCACTACCTCCACAATCACCATAACCACTACAACTACCACCATCACCACCATCACCACCACTACCTCTACAATCACAACCACCATAACCACTACAACCACCACCATCACCACCACAATCACAATCACGACCACCATAACCACTACAACTACCACCATCACCTCCACAATTACAACAACCATAACCACTACTACCACCACCACCACCATCACCACCACTACCTCCACAACCACCATAACCACTACAACCACCACCACCACACTAAATAATGACACTAGGTAATTTCTATTTAACAATGATTAAATTAACAGACGTTGTTGGACGTTCGTCAAGCTCAATTACTCAGAAAAGATTTCTGAGCCCCAGAATCTTTTCTGAGCAATTGAGCTTCACGAACGTCCAACAAACGTCTGTTCCATTACACCAAGCTCGCAAACGTACCACATGCACTACATGTATACGTACAACTTATCATAATGATTAAATTGCTTACCAGAAGGTGTACTCTGACTTTTTAATTCGTTCTGGCCATTTCCAACTGTAACACTCAGAACCTGAACTTTCTAGAAAGTTGTATTGTTACACAATCATATATGACTAATATCTCACACATGTAGAGCTGGTGTGGAATATAGGATGTGTGATTTGGGGCATAGGACATGGGATATTGAGCATCATTTATGGGGCATGGGATATGGGATATGGGATGTGGGTTATGGGGCATGTTATACGGGGTATGAAATATGGGGCATCATATATGGGATATGGGGGATAGGATATGGGTAATGGGGTGTGGGATACGGGGTATGAGATATGTGGTATCATATGGGATATGGGATATAGGATATGGGTAATGGGGTGTGGAATACGGGATATCATATGGGATATGGGGCATAGGATATGGGTAATGGGGTGTGGGATACGGGATATCATATGGGATATGGGATATAGGATATGGATAATGAGGTGTGGAATACGGGATATCATATGGGATATGGGCATGGGATATGGGTAATGGGGTGTGGGATACGGGATATCATATGGGATATGGGATATAGGATATGGGTAATGGGGTGTGGAATACGGAGTATGAGATATGGGGTATCATATGGGATATGGGACATAGGGACGTGGGGTATAAAATATGGAGTATGGAATATGCGGCATGGGGCATGGAATATGGTATATGGGATATAAGGGGTGTGGAGTATAGGTCATAGGGTATGCGATTTGGGGTATATAAAATGATGTGAACTTGGATATTTCAATGGCCAGTTTTGTTACGTACCTTTAAACTGTCTAAATCAAGCGTCTCGGCTAGTCTGCTAACATGCTCACTTATCAAGAGTGCTGGTTGGCATGATAATATCGATATTTCCAGCTGACATGGAGAATGTGTCACCTGCAATGAACACATAATGTACTGTAATTAATCGTATCTTTGCAACATTTCCTACTGTGTAAACTACAGTATATGATACTTTAGAAAATATTTTAAAATTATGATGATCACTGACCTATGTGTAACTGGACTGCGGGTCCCGCCCAAAAAATGACCGAATATAGATAGCGGAAATACGAGTCCTTCCTCTCATGGCATTGACCGCTGACCGTATTCTGCACATTATGTTTACTTGACTGAGGGCTCAGCCGCGCCCGCATTTATTTATGTGAAAATGG
>JAWNZC010000133.1:397500-437500 GCA_035771165.1 Paragorgia papillata
TTGTTTGTTTGTGTGTGTGTGTGTGTTTGTTTGTTTGTTTGTTTGTTTTTTGTCCGTTTGTTTGTTTGTTTGTTTGCTTGCTTGTTTGTTTGTTTGTTTGTTTGTTTGTTTGTTTGTTTGTTTGTCTGTCTGTTTGATTTAATTTTTGCGGGAACACGTTAAGAAATTTTTCGATACATTTTGGAAGATTTTTCTGTGAGTTTAACACACTGAAAGGACCAAAGACTCGGTAAGAATAAAATACTTTGCCTGTCTTTCCCAGTTCGCATGCACAGACTCAATTTTCAACTGACGGGAAACTTTCCAAATATATTAGAATATTTCTCCACGTGATCTCCAGACTTTGCCTGGGCGTTCTCTCGCCTCGCCGGAGTCGCGGCATCTTGTTACGAATTAGCCTGGTACCCTGGCCCAATCAAAGAATATGGGCCAGGTAACCACTAAAGACTTCTGCTTTCCTATTGGTTGAAATTTCGCGCGTTTTTATTGGCTATGAGTAAAACTGCAATCGTCATAAGTGGATTTAGCCCTGATGACGCGAGAATGAGATTAGTGGTTACCTGGCCCATATTTCTTTTGAAATTGGGCCAGGGTACCAGGCCACTCACGAATGGCCTGGGGACAAAGTTGGGGCCTTAGTAACCTTACCTCTGGGTATAGTCCTATAGTTGTTAAACCAAACAATGGCACTCGACATGGTCCGTTAATGTGAGTGACAAGAGCAAAGAAATCTGTGAGACTTTGATAAACGTTGACAAGCACGTCATGATTGAATGGTTTAGAAAGATCCAACATTAGAACATGAGCTAAATCAGAGAAAGGAGGCAATGAACATATAAAACAGAGTGAAAAGGTGTTAAACTGCCGGAAATTTTTTAGTAGCGAAAAACTGACGTTTCGACGACCATTTTACTCTGATGAAGGGCTCCGCTTGAAACGTCAGTTTTTAACTGTAAAATCTCGGCGGTTTACCATCACTCTACTTTTCTAATAAACATAAATTATAAGTTGGAATATTTTCCAAACATATATTTTATATATATTTTCCTAACCTGGTTGTCGATTGAAACTTGTTCCAGTTTTAGCCATTTTTCTCCCGAATTAACAATTTTTACTCCTGTTTTAATAGAAAGCGTTTTATTATTTGTCAGGAATGTTTTCTAATAGATTATATATTATATTATTCACAAATTAACCCCTTCATGCAAGGCTTTCCAAAAGGTGGTACAGTACAGTACAGTACAGTACAGTACAGTACAGTACAGTACAGTACAGTACAGTACAGTACAGTACAGTGCAGTACAGTGCAGTGCAGCACAGCACAGCACAGCACAGTACAGTGCAGTACAGTACAGCACAGCACAGTACAGTGCAGTGCAGTACAGCACAGCACAGCACAGTACAGTGCAGTACAGCACAGCACAGTGCAGTACAGTACAGGGCAGCACAGTACAGTGCAGTACAGCACAGCACAGTGCAGTACAGTACAGGGCAGCACAGTACAGTGCAGTACAGCACAGGGCAGTGTAGTGCAGTGCAGCACAGCACAGCACAGCACAGTACAGCACAGCACAGCACAGCACAGCACAGCACAGCACAGCACAGTACAGCACAGCACAGCACAGCACAGTAGAGTGCAGCACAGCACAGCACAGCACAGCACAGCACAGCACAGCACAGCACAGTGCAGTACAGCACAGTACAGTACAGCACAGCACAGCACAGCACAGCACAGCACAGCACAGCACAGCACAGCACAGCACAGCACAGTACAGTACAGTACAGCACAGTAGAGTGCAGTGCAGCACAGCACAGCACAGCACAGCACAGCACAGCACAGCACAGCACAGCACAGTACAGTAGAGTGCAGCACAGCACAGCACAGCACAGTACAGTTACAGTACAGTACAGTGCAGCACAGCACAGCACAGTACAGCACAGCACAGCACAGCACAGCACAGTTACAGTAAAGTACAGTACAGTACCGTGCAGCACAGCACAGTACAGCACAGCACAGTACAGTGCAGTGCAGTGCAGCACAGTACAGCACAGCACAGCACAGTACAGTAAAGTTACAGCACAGCACAGTACAGTTACAGTACAGTACAGTACAGTGCAGCACAGCACAGCACAGTACAGCACAGCACAGCACAGTACAGCACAGTACACTGCAGTGCAGTGCAGTGCAGTGCAGCACAGTACAGCACAGCACAGTACAGTACAGTACAGTGCAGCACAGCACAGTACAGCACAGCACAGTCAGCACAGCACAGTACAGCACAGCACAGCACAGTACAGTTACAGTACAGCACAGCACAGCACAGCACAGTACAGCACAGCACAGCACAGTACAGTGCAGTGCAGTGCAGTGCAGCACAGTACAGCACAGCACAGTACAGTACAGTTACAGTACAGTACAGTGCAGCACAGCACAGCACAGTACAGCACAGTACAGCACAGCACAGTACAGCACAGCACAGTACAGCACAGCACAGTACAGCACAGCACAGTACAGTTACAGTACAGTACAGTGCAGCACAGCACAGCACAGTGCAGTGCAGTGCAGTACAGTAAAGTACAGTAATTAAAGTACGGTACAGTACAGTACAGTACAGTACAATACAGTACAGTACAGCAGAATGCAGTACAGCACAATGCAGTACACTACAGTACAATACAGTACAGCACAGCACAGCACAATGCAGTACAGTAAAGTACAGTACAGTACAGTACATTACAGTACAGTACAGCACAGTACAGCACAGCACAGCACAATGCAGTACAGTAAAGTACAGTAAAGTACAGTAAAGTACAGTAAAGTACAGTAAAGTACAGTACAGTACAGTACAGTACAGTACAGTACAGTACAGTACAGTACAGTACAGTACAGTACAGTACAGTACAGTACAGTACAGTACAGTACAGTACAGTACAGTACAGTACAGTACAGTACAGTACAGTACAGTACAGTACAGTACAGTACAGTACAGTACAGTACAGCACAGTAAAGTACAGCACACTACAGTGCAGTACAGTAGAATACTGTACCAAAAAGTGGCCAATATTAATACAAAATTAGTATAGAACCTGCCACTCTGCACACCCGATGACGTCACCGCATATTTCTTACACGTTTTATAAATAGAATAAAAAATGGTGGCTCTGTGTTTACATAATTTCAATATCTAATGCAAATACTCAAGCTAGCCTGTAAGAACTTAGAGAGACATTCATGCAAACCCTAGCCGTATTATACGGTTCGAGTACCAATAACGTTTCTATAATCTTTTCCGTGTTGCAGTAACTTATTACACAATATACACCAAATAAACGAACAATATAATTAACACAATACTCCATTATTTACAACTATTTTCAGTCCAGAATTAACTTTTATTCCTCAACTCTCTCTGATTATTAGTTCCTAAGCTACTTTTCTAAACTATTCAATCGTTTGTTCTAAGTTAACCTACCTTTTTCTGAGTGAAAATTCGCTTTCAAAAAAGTTAGTTGTGGTTTTTTTAAAAATTTTGAAAAATGGCCGACAACCGCGGGAAAATAGATTTGAGCCGCGCGAGACTGGTACTAGTATAGCCGACGCTGGTCAGTTGAACAGCGGTGTATACTAGTTTCCATCTATCAAACTGACATGACATCATTTCACTCATTTGTTCTTCTTTTTGAGTGAGGATTTTTGTTTTCTTAGGGCCAGGTTTAGCCTACGCATAGACGGTATTTGGTTTTAAGATTATGTCTGTATTTAGAATTAAGCTTTTGGGATTTAACAATACAAGCGAGAATTTGTTACCGGTAACACCACTTTAATATTTAATGCTGAGCAGAAAAGGAAATAAAGTCTGGTTCATCAGGCGTTCATCAGAGCAAAAGCCAACATCGTGTTGGCTCACGTCATATAAATTATAAACAATTATAAAGGATAACAGAAGATGACGTATGTCAATGTGGCAGATGGAAAATAGTGGCAACAACGCTGTTCAGTTGAACAGCGGGCGTTTAAAAGAGAGTCGCCATTTTGAAAATATAAGAAGAAAGGAGTACAGAGTACTAAAAGAAGAGGGAAATATCAGAAGAAAGATGAGAGACGTGAAGGAATACTTGATACAGAAACGAAGCGAGACTGGACCACTTAGTGGCGACTGGGAAATAATGGCCGAATTCTACGATAAAAGGTCTGTAAATGAGTCGTAAATGAGTGCCCCAGAACTCCAATTTCAATATAGATAATTTTCTTGGGTTTTTTTTTGACATGTGACATAGATTGTGGCATCAGTTGACCTTGAAACTGCTAGATTTTGTCAAGAATGAGTATTTTTCAACTAAAGGTGGATTACTTGATGTAAGTAAAAGTAAATTTGTACAACTAAAATTGGGTCAATTGATATTTATTATCAATTATGTCCGCTGTAATTGATCTCTTTAGATATATTGTACAATATTTAGTAGTAACAGTCAAACTTATTTTAATCGAAATATAGTAAGGTTAGATCATGGTTAGATATACTGCCGAAACAGAGAACGTAGGAATCTAACGTTTCGAGCGAAGGCCCTTCGTCAGAGAGAAACGTGAAGGGCCTTCGCTCGAAACGTTAGACTCCTACGGTCTCTGTTTCGGCAGTATATCTAACCTTACTATATTTCGATTGTTGTTTCTACACTGCCTACGCAGCACGCTACGTTTATTAAACTTATTTTAATATTGATATTTTCCAATTACAGGTATATGAAAATTTTCTATCTGATTTTGATAACAAGTATGTAATGTAGTAAGGTTAGATATACTGCTGAAACAGAGAATGTAGGAGTCTAACGTTTTGAGCGAAGGTACTCTGTCAGAGAGAAACATGGGCATTCACTCCTACATTCTCTGTTTCAGCATTATATCTAACCTTACCAGAGGCAGACTGGCCCACCGGGATACCGTGAAATTTCCCGGTGTGCCCCTTGGTTTTCCATTCCAGGCACCCTCATATAAAAGACAATTAACATTCCTAGACTACAAGTCGTAAACACAATGATATACAATTTGTATTTTCTAAACTAATTACTCTGCATGTAATTGTGTTATCTTTTCTTTGTTATTCACTCTTCATAAGATGTAACCATACTTAATTTTTCGGGTATACAATAAATTTTTCCTCCCCCAGATAATCTGACCATGCTGACCATAGAGATCATATAAATACTAGAGGGGGCATTGGTGGGAAAATTTGGTAACCACATGGCAGCCGCCATTACCTATGATATTTCAGTCAATTGGTTGGCAAATGTACTAGACCCAGTCCTTTGCCAACCAACGCGCTCAATGTTTGCCTCCAAAAAAATCCAAGATGGCGGCCTTCAATTGATTACCCGCGGTTGGCTGAAATTAAGATAGGATGCCCCCTCTAGTATTTATATGATCTCTATGGTGCTGACTTCAAGATTGCTTATACTAGTCAACTTTGGGATTGGGAACAAGTTCTAAGGCCACAATGCATCATATGTTCCACTATGTAAGATGGCGGTGACTGGCACGAAATGTTTGATTGCTGGCCATAGGGAATGGCCGATCCAGTTTATATAGAGATTCATTGGTGGCCATTTTGGCTGTTTATTTATTACTTGGGCTACTGTGTTAGGTCTAGGTTTTGGCTTGGTTTTTTAAAATTTTTTTGAGGGGTTCACGATTTTGCATTTTTGCACATTTTACTTCTGCTACTATTCATACTTCTGGTGAGTTGTTAGTCGTGTGACGGAGTGAGGCCGTGAGGCATGTTGTAAGTTCTTTGCTCCTTTCGCTTTTGGAGTTGGACAAAAAGTTGAACAGCTTTGCCTTTTGATCAAGGTGTTCTTGCACGTTGTTGGTAGATTTCGAAACTGACTTTATAGTCTGATAGTGATCAGATGTGGCTGACAACTGTCTTGATTGTAAATATGTCCACCTCTGTGAAGTATGCACCACATTTAGCCTTCAATCTGATCTTCCCAGCCACTGCGGAGATCTCTGCTTTGCACAGTGCCAGCAGCCTGAATGAACACCTGATCCAGGCATCTTGTTTTGAAAAGATTGACCCATTTTCTTTTTGTTTTATGTAGGATAAACCCATTATCACTAATGGAGATAGTAATGTATATAGTTAAAGAAATTCAAGGTACTGTACTTAGCAGACTTGGCACTAGCTGACTACATGGCTCAAAATATTATATACACACAGACTTATACAGTTAGTATATGTAATACAGTATGCTCTAAAGTGAAAAGGCAATGAACTACAGAGATTTTTAGCAATGAAATCCTAAAATTATCTACCTACTCTGATGAAGAACTTTGGCTTAAAACGTCAGTATTTCGTTCTCTAAAATCTCAGCAGTTTACCATCTTTAAGATTTTCTATACATCGTAACACACTGCCTACACAACACTCTACTTTTATATTACTCCATGATTTACTCTGATGAAGGACTTTGGCTTAAAACGTCAGTATTTCGTTCTCTAAAATCTCAGCAGTTTACCATCTTTAAGATTTTCTATACATCGTAACACACTGCCTACACAGCACTCTACTTTTATATTACTCCATGATTTACTCTGATGAAGGACTTTGGCTTAAAACGTCAGTATTTCGTTCTCTAGAATCTCAGCAGTTTACCATCTTTAAGAGTTTCTATACATCGTAACACACTGCCTACACAACACTCTACTTTTATATTACTCCATGATTTACTCTGATGAAGGACTTTGGCTTAAAACGTCAGTATTTCATTCTTTAAAATCTCAACAGTTCACCATCTTTAAGATTTTCTATACATCGTAACACACTGCCTACACAACACTCTACTTTTATATTGCTCCATGATTTACTCTGATGAAGGACTTAAAACGTCAGTATTTCATTCTCTAAAATCTCAGCAGTTCACCATCTTTAAGATTTTCTATACATCGTAACACACTGCCTACACAGCACTCTACTTTTATATTACTCCATGATTTACTCTGATGAAAGACTTTGGCTTAAAACGTCAGTATTTCGTTCTCTAAAATCTCAGCAGTTCACCATCTTTAAGATTTTCTATACTGTACATCGTAACACACTGCCTACACAGCACTCTACTTTTATATTACTCCATGATTTACTCTATCTTATTCTACAACTCATTGTTAGATCCTGAAAAAGCAATTGAATTTCTCAGTATTCAGAAAGAAAAGGTATATGTATTTATTATAAAAAAAACAACAATAGAGGAGCCATATTTGACCAGCTCAGGCAGGAATGGGTTAATCACTTGTTAACTCATTGCTGCCTAGGATGTCTGGGGGTTCTCTCTTTGATGAGTAAAATCATCGGGTGTTAGACAGAGTAAAACAATAAAGGAGCAGTTTTTGACCAGCTCAGGCAGGAATAGGTTAAAGTTTTGTAGTTAAAAATGTGTAAAGTGTTCTTAAATGCAGCCGGTACAACAAACATTTTAGATACTATCTTGTCTTATTTTAATAAGGTCAAAGGAAGCAATGATGCGCAAGTTCTGTGCCTTACAGCGATTGGAAATTTAAAACTTACTGAAAAGAAACTTAAAGAAACCAAAGTAAGTTTTCAGTTTGTGAAGACCAGTTGCACGATGTTGCGCGCGCATCATTTTGGTGGGCCACGTGCATTAAAACGTGGCCAATACTAAACGAAATTTAACTATTTTTAAAGTTAGAAATAATTCCTGATGCGAATATCTTCAGAAGTTGTGGAATTTATTTTATTTGCCACATTTGTGTAGGCTATCATTGAAGAAGTGAACGGTCTTTTGGAAAACATTGAAGGCATAACGACGGTACATGCACGATTTTATCACTTATCATCAAGCTATGATCAGGTGAGTATAATGTTAACATAGGGCGCTTTCAAATTGACAAGGTTAGACCGGTCAGTCCGGCCAGAATGGACTTGCTTTTGATTAGGACCAAATTTTCCAGTCAGACCATCCCAGGCCTCAAACGAATCGTGTTCCATTTAACCGGACTGACCGCTCTAACCGTGTAAATGGAAAGCCCTTAGATTTCTCCACGCGCCATATTTGCTGTGAGAGGAATATATTATGCACCAACGTAGCGCAATGTCTTATAATATATGCGTAACATCTTACAACGTAGCGCATTGTGTTGTAAGATAGCCTAACATCTTACAACGTAGCGCAATGTCTTGTAAGATAGTGTAACATCTTACAACGTAGCGCAATGTGTTGTAAGATAGCCTAACATCTTACAACGTAGCGCAATGTGTTGTAAGATAGCGCAACATCTTACAACGTAGCGCAATGTGTTATAATATAGCGTAACATCTTACAACGTAGCGCAATGTGTTGTAAGATAGCGCAACATCTTACAACGTAGCGCAATGTGTTATAAGATAGTGTAACATCTTACAACGTAGCGCAATGTGTTATAAGATAGCGCAATGTGTTATAAGATAGCGCAACATCTTACAACGTAGCGTAATGTGTTGTAAGATAGCGCAACATCTTACAACGTAGCGCAATGTGTTGTAAGATAGCGTAACATCTTACAACGTAGCGCAATGTCTTACAAGATAGCGTAACATCTTACAACGTAGCGCAATGTGTTATAAGATAGCGCAACATCTTACAACGTAGCGCAATGTGTTACAAGACAGTGTAACATCTTACAACGTAGCGCAATGTGTGATAGCATAATATCTCACAACGTAGCGCAACGTGTTATAAGAGTGTCCAATGTATTTTGTTTACTTATAATATTAGGCTGCTGGCTCTTTTAATGAATACTATCGAAATGCTCTCAGATTCCTAGGCTGTATTGATGTCACTGACTTACCAGGTACGGATCAGTAGCAGGATTTCTTGTATAAACTTCAGTCCCAGGAATAATGTTGTTTTGGTGTACATCTATGGGAAATAGTCTAGTGTTAGACAGAGTAAAATAGTCTGGTGTTAGACACAGTAAAATAGTCTGGTGTTAGTCAGAGTAAAATAGTCTGGTGTTAGACACAGTAAAATAGTCTAGTGTTAGACACAGTAAAATAGTCTGGTGTTAGTCAGAGTAAAATAGTCTGGTGTTAGACAGAGTAAAATAGTCTGGTGTTAGACAGAGTAAAATAGTCTGGTGTTAGACAGAGTAAAATAGTCTGGTGTTAGACAGAGTAAAATAGTCTGGTGTTAGACAGAGCAAAATAGTCTGGTGTTAGACAGAGTAAAATAGTCTGGTGTTAGACAGAGTAAAATAGTCTGGTGTTAGACACAGTAAAATAGTCTGGTGTTAGACACAGTAAAATAGTCTAGTGTTAGAGTAAATGTTTAGACAAACTAATAAATGTATGTTTCTTGTGATGTGCAGCCAAGGAGCAGCAAGAAAGAGCGTTTCATTTGGCTCTTGCAGCAATCTTGGGGAGTGACATCTATAATTTTGGTGAACTGGTATGTAGCAACTGCATGTTGTCTGTGCTGCCAGAGAGTAATTTTCTCTAGCTCAATTTAGTTGCCAGGGGAATGTGTCTAGGATTGAAAGGGTTGAAAAGAAACCAGGGGGGTTTAATAGTCTATTTGTTGTTTCATTTTGTAGCTAGCTCATCCTATTTTGGAATCAATAAAACGTTCCGAACACCAATGGGTTGTTGATTTGTTATATGCGTTTAATAGTGGTGAGTTGTGTTTCTATTGGGTTGGGGTCGTAAAGATAGCCAAGACTCTTGGGAATGACATAGTGCAACTTCGCTCCACTTCATTTCACTTCAACTCTACTTTATTTCACTTCACACTTCATTTCACTTTACTTCACGTCGGTACACCTCACATTACTTCAGTTCGCTTCACCTCGCGTTATCTCATTTCATTTAACTTTACGTCACCTCACTTTCCTCCATCCCACTTCAATTTACTCCACTCCACTCTTCGCTCCACTCCACTCTCTACCTCACTTTCATCCAATCCACTTCACTTCACTTCACCACACTTCACTTGTCACTTCGCTTCACATCAACCTACCTCACCTCCTTTCGCTTGGCTTCACTTCACTTCACTTTACTTTTTACTTCACCTTACTTTACTCCACTTCACTTTACTTCACTCCACTCTTCGCTCCATTTCACTCTCTACTTTACTTTACTCCACTTCACTTTACTCCACTCTTCGCTCCATTTCACTCTCTACTTTACTTTACTCCACTTCACTTTACTTCACCGTTCACTTCACTTCACCTCACCTCACCTCACTCCACTTCACTCCACTTCACTTTACTCCACTTCACTTTACTTCAGTCCACTTCACTTTACTTCACTTTACTTCACTTTACTTCACTTTACTCCATTCCATTCCACTTCACTTTACTCCACTTCACTTTACCCCACTTCACTTCACTCTACTCCACTTCACCTCACTTCACTTCACCTCACTTTACTTCACTTCACTTTACTCCACTTCACTTTACTTCACTTCACTTCACTTCACTTCACCTCACCTCACTTCACTTCACTTCACTTCACCTCACCTCACCTCACTTCACTTCACTTCACTTCACTTCACTTCACTTCACTTCACTTTACTTTACTTCACTTTACTTACTTTACTTCACCTCACTCCACATCACATCACGTCCCTTCGCTTCGTCTCACTTTACCTCAATTCACTTCACTCCAATCCACTCACTTTACTTTACTCCACTTCACTTCACCCCATGTCATTTCAATAAAGTGCTTATTCCTTCATTTTGTTTTCAGGTGATATCACCAAGTTTGAATCAACAAAGCTAACATGGACAAAACAGGTATGGCATTCATAAGTAATCTGCATATGGCATTGAAAGATATTAGCGTGTCCGTGAATGTCGAGGGAGTGTGAAAATGTCGATGTTTGTTGACCGTTGGTAGCGAGTGACGTTAGGGATTTTGATTGGTCCTTGGGATAATCCGTTTCAAATCGTTACGTTATTGGCTGAATAGTGAGCATGAGTTGGTCTGAAGTGACCGGAAGTAGAATTAATAAAACCAAAATAACAAAGATGTCGGCCAACAAGACTCCAGTCCAGTGAAGACGTTGCCGCGATCGATATCTTCGCCGTATGTGTGTAGATGCTGTAATTCGAGCTTCGCCAGCAACCCCATTGACGTGCTTGGGGAAAAGTCAAACAAGGAGAACATACTATCCAGATTCCACTCAGATATTTACGCATGCGTACCTCAACCGGAATAACAAGAATCCTGTGATTTGAAACGGATTATCCCAGAGTCTCTCGTTTCCCGGTGTGGGCTCGAGAGCCTCTGATCCTTGGTAAAAAGGATCACAGGCTGTGAGTACGAGATTGGCCTGGTCGTGAACCCCCTTCTTTCTCCTACCAATAAACTCTACTTTTATACCGCTCTATACAGTATGTGTTTTGAATTCTTACATATTGTCTCGCACAAGTATGAATGCTGCGTCTTTTTGCTTTAGCCTGACCTAGCCAGTCATGAGGTTTTATTACGACAAAAGATAACTCTACTTTGCTTGATGGAGGTTAGTTGATTTGTTTATCCGTTTATCTTTAAAGTGCCTATGAAACGACATTTCACCATTTTATTGCCAATACCCTTTAAAGGGTATTAGCAATAAAAATTAAGCTTGTCTCATTTGAAAGAACTCGTCATATGGTATAAGAAGACCTTTTACAATTTTTCTCTATCTTTCTTGTGTTTTGAAATATTTCGACCAAAGACAGCGTGCTGTCCGCCATCTTGTTGTAATATTGGGTCTAATTAACTAGGAAATTGGTGACGTCACAAGCAGGGTTAACCTGATGAAACTACTCCGTGGATGACCACGGAAGGCTTTTTAAATGTTGTGGGTCAATTTAAAATGGAAATAGCGCAACAAAATGGAGTTTCTAGCTCATAATGTCATAAGGTTGGCAAGATAAAAATTTCACTTTACCCTGCTTATGATGTCACATGCATATCGAAAATAATTCCAAGATGGCGGACAGCACGCTGTCTTTGGTCGAAATATTTCCAAAACCAAAACAGATACGGAAAAATTGTAAAAGGTCTTCTTATACCATTTGACGAGTTCTTTCAAATGAGACAAACTTAATTTTTATTGCCAATACCCTTTAAGTAAAATTTCGTATAGGTACTTTAATCTTATATGCTATCCGTTCTTTTCATAGATGTCGTTTAACCGACCACCCAACGATCGATCACTGTCATTCAAAGAGATAGCTACAGAAGCCAAGATACCACTACATGAAGTTAGATTACCCTCAGTTTTACTATATTGCTTATTCCCTTTTTGATCTGATTACACTTTGCCTTTTATCTTTTCCTTGTTTGTATATTTGTTACTGTTGTCCCTCTCTCGCCCCCTCTCTCGATCGTCTCTCCTACTTTTAGTATGACTGGGCATTTCTTTGTACTTTCTAACAGGTCGAACTATTAGTAATGAAAGCCCTTTCTATAGGCTTAGTGAAAGGTAAGAAAGGCTCTTCCGTTCTCTTCTCCTCTCCTCTCCTCTCCTCTCTTCTCTTCTCCTCTCTTCTTCTCTTCTGTTCTCTTCTGTTCTGTTCTCTTCTGTTCTCTTCTTTTCTGTTCTGTTCTCCTCTCCTCTCCTCTTCACTTCTCTTCCCTTCCCTTCCCTTCTCTCCTCTCCTCTTCTCTTTGCAGGTTCAATAGATGAGGTGAATCAAGTAGTTCAAATTTCTTGGGTACAGCCACGGGTCCTGGACCGTAAACAGGTAACGGAAATCGATTTTATTAAAATTGCTTTCATAACGAGTAGAGTAAAGTAGAGTAGAGTAGAGTGGAGTGGAGTGGAGTGGAATGGAGTGGAGTGGAGTGGAGTGGTAGAGTAGAGTAGAGTAGAGTAGAGTAGAGTAGAGTAGAGTAGAGTAGAGTAGAGTAGAGTAGAGTAGAGTAGAGTAGAGTGGAGTGGAGTGGAGTAGAGTGGAGTAGAATGAACAGGAGTGGTAGAGTAGAGTAGAGTAGAGTAGAGTAGAGTAGAGTAGAGTAGAGTAGAGTAGAGTAGAGTAGAGTAGAGTAGAGTAGGGTGGAGTGGAGTAGAGTGGAGTGGAGTGGAGTGGAGTGGAGTGGAGTAGAGTAGAATGGAGTGGTAGAGTAGAGTAGAGTAGAGTGGAGTGGAGTAGAATGGAGTGGAGTCGAGTAGAGTGGAGTGGAGTAGAATGGAGTGGAGTGGTAGAGTGGAGTGGAGTAGAGTAGAATGGAGTGGTAGAGTAGGGTAGGGTAGGGTAGAGTGGGGTGGGGTGGAGTGGAGTGAAGTAGAGTAGAATAGAGTACATGTAGATTGGAGCGAGAGTAGAGTACGATACAGTACAGTGTACTCTAATACAGTAAAACACAGTACGTTTCATTTTTCTGTTTACCATTTCTTAGATTTCTAACATGAAAGATCGTCTTTCTGAATGGTGTGATAAAACCAAGAATACAACATACATGGTTGAAGATCAAGTCCCGGAACTCTTAGTTTGAGCATTGCATGCTAGCTTTGTACATTCAATTCTCGTTTACAAGACGTACTCTTCGCTTATATCTTTCAATCATTTCTGAAAGACCTAATGTAAATGTCTGAATTAGCGGCCCCTCCGAATTAACGCCCTTCGAATTTTTGCCCCCCGGAATTTTCGCCCTCTCCCAATTGAGGACTTCTCCAAACTACGCCCCTACCGAACTACCGCCCCCTCCGAACTACCGCTCCCTTAGAATAAGCGCTCTCACTGATTTAGCGCTTTCCTTATTGATGCGAATTAATTCGAACTAATTCGAACATTTACCGTATTTTAAACAAGCTGTTATTCCGAGACTTTTCGTACTGTACTTTTGTGATGGACTAAGATTATAATAAACTAAAGACACCAACCTGATTGGTAATGCTCTGACAATGAGGTGTGTTCACTGACCTATGTATAACTGGACTGCGGGCTCATCGAGCAAACGCCCCCCCCCCTGCCGAACTCAGCCAAAAAAAACCAGAAGAAAACGAACCAAAAATATTATAGAAGCTTTATTAACCTGATTTGATAGTTTTTCGGTCTATACCACTGACATATATAACTGGACTGCGGATCCCGTCCAAAAAGTGACTGAACAAAGATGGAGCCTTTTCTCTCATGGTAGCCACCGCTGACCATATTTACCTGACTGTGGGCTTAGCCGCGCCCGCAGGCCGATCAATTCAGGTATAAATTCACTTATGAGAAAAAGGTCAGCGGTTACTACTATAGGAATACTATAAACCGCCATCTTTTGATTGGTCACCATTGTCAGTCATTGATATAGAGGACCCACGGAGTGATCAATTCCGCTCTATTATCTCATCTAGGTTACTCACTCTAATTTACATAATTTCTGTTTCATCACCTAGATAGTTGAGTGAAAATACCGTACACGGCTATCACTGGTAGTTGAGAGAATGCATTTAAAAGGTATTGGCAATAAAAAATAAGTTTATCTCATTTGAAAGAACTCGTCAAATGGTATAAGAAGACCTTTTACAATTTTTCCGTATCTGTTTTGGTTTTGGAAATATTTCGACCAAACTCAGCGTGCTGTCCGCCATCTTGGAATTATTTTCGATATGCAAAATTATGTATGTGACGACATAAGCAGGGTAAAGTGAAATTTTTATCTTGCCATCCTTATGACATTATGAGCTAGAAATTCGATTTTTTGTTGCGCTATTTCCATTTTAAATTGACCCACAACATTTAAAAAGCCTTCCGTAGAAATTTGGGCACCCACGGGGTAGTTTCATCAGGTTTACCCTGCTTTTGACGTCACCAATTTCCTAGTTAATTAGACCCAATATTACAACAAGATGGCGGACAGCACGCTGTCTTTCGTCGAAATATTTCAAAACACAAGAAAGATACAGAAAAATTACAAAAGGTCTTCTTATACCATTTGGCGAGTTCTTTCAAATGAGACAAACTTAATTTTTATTGCCAATACCCTTTAAAGTGATTTTTTTGAGCAATCGAACGACTAAAATTTTAGTTCATTTCTAGTTTATACTCCATTAGAATACCGTACACAGCCCACTGGTTGTAATTAAGAAAATGCATTGAGTAATATTTTCAGTGTGCTAAATGTTTTAAAGTGTTTATGAAACGAAAATTAAGTTTTGTCTTATTTAAAAGTACTTTTGAAACGACAAAGTAACATCTTTTGCAGTTTTTTGTTTCCTTGCTTTGTTTTTAAGATATCACAGTTTGTTTTATAAGCGAAACTAACCAGTGACATCACAACGTGCATAATGACTTACCGGGAAAGGTTATATATCTTTTCTATTATCAGACGGAATCACTTCGAAGCGATTATGTGTGTGTTTTTCCCTTACAACAAAAAATATACATTTTCAACTGATTCCGTTTAATAATAGCAAAGATATATAACCTTTCCCAGTAAGTCATTATGCACGTTGGGATGTTACATATCAAACAAACTGAAATATCTCAACAACGAAGCAAGGAAACGAAAAACTGCAAAATATGTTACTCTGTCATTTCAAAAGTACTTTCAAATACGACAAACTTAATTTTCGTTTCATATAAGCACTTTAACAACATGTTGAAAATACAAAAAAAATAATTCCCTTCAAATTCTCTCGTCGCGTGTCGCCTGAAGGTCACCGCTACACTTACATGTGTCAAAACAAAAGGAAATTTCCCCATTTGATTAATTAATTAAGCACAATAAACCATTGTTGAGAAGGCGACACGCGCCTGCCTGTGCCTAAAACAAAGAAGCTTTTATCTGATAATTGTCAGCTTGTTGTATGACAAATAATCTTTCATGACAGCTGTCTTTGTTTGATTTTACTAATAGTTTTGATTGGAAAACAAAAGAGCGAAAATTACACGACAATAGTGACTCGTGTCTTGACACGCTTTGCAATTTGTCGATAGGCAAGATATTCGTAAACTATACTTGAGGAACTAAGGGGCCCTGTTCACATGAAGCGGATTGAGTGTTCAAGTCAAATCTCCCATGTTGTTTCTCCTTGTTGTGTTTACACGAAGAAGATTGGAAGTTTTCGATCTGATCGGCGAAAGTCAATCCACGCAGTGGAGTGGTTGACTTTGAGATTCAAGCAAGGATCGACTTGAATGTCTCCAATCTGATTCATATAGTGAAATAAAAGTAGCGTGCTGCGTAGGCAGTGTAGAAACAACAATCGAAATATAGTAAGGTTAGATACACTGCCGAAACAGAGAACGTAGGAATCTAACGTTTCGAGCGAAGGCCCACATCTCTTTCTGATGAAGGACCTTCGCTCAAAACGTTAGACTCCTACATTCTCTGTTTCAGCAATATATCTAACCTTACTACATTACATACTTGTTATCAAAATCAGATAGAAAATTTTCATATACCTGTAATTGGAAAATATCAATATTAAAATAAGTTTAATAAACGTAGCGTGCTGCGTAGGCAGTGTAGAAACAACAATCGAAATAAAGTAAGGTCAGATATACTGCCGAAACAGAGAACGTAGGAATCTAACGTTTCGAGCGAAGGCCCTTCACGTTTCTCTCTGACGAAGGGCCTTCGCTCGAAACGTTAGATTCCTATACGTTCTCTGTTTCGGCAGTATATCTAACCTTATATATTTCGATTGTTGATTCATGTAAACACAGTTTGACTTGAAAATGACTTGACACGCATGAGTAAAGTTTGTGCGTGTCGTGCTAAATGGCAGACATTGAGGGAAGCACAGAAAATAGTGTTCCAAAACCGAAAACAATGTTCCAAGCAGATCGGATTCTCCATGTAAACATGTGCCCGGATTGACTTCACTCGCGTTTTTCGATCCGATTGGACTGTCAATCATGTAAACACGGCCTAGGCCGAAAGCGAATTATTTGTACGATAGTATAAAAAACCACATTTAACTGAATATTTAACTGACAAAATACGACTTGTAGCCCAACAAGTACTTGTGACATACGTATACGGTTTGACTAGTTCCCAGGTATAATTAAATATATATATATATATATATATATATATATATATATATATATATATATATATATATATATATATATATATATATATATATATATATAAACAACTTATGAAAAGCTCTGTTTGAAACGTCAGTATTTCGTTATCAAAACTATTCTCGGCAGTTTACCATCTTTTCACTCTGTTCTACCCAAAACACTGCCTACACAACACTCTAGTTTTTACTCTGATGAAGGACTCTGCTTGAAACGTCAGTATTTCGTTATTAAAACTATTCTCAGCAGTTTACCACCTTTTCACTCTGCTCTATCGAAAACACTGCCTACACAACACTCTACTTTTTACTCTGATGAAGGAGTCTGCTTGAAACGTCAGTATTTCGTTATTAAAACTATTCTCGGCAGTTTACTACCTTTTCACTCTGCTCTATCTAAAACACTGCCTACACAGCACTCTAGTTTTCTACATCAATATAAACAAGCTTGGTTTACCATCTGGGTTCTAGTGGCTCAATGGTTAGAGCGTCTGGCTATAGTATTCGGAAGGTTGTCTCGTCTGGAGGTTCAGAGTTTTTCTGAGTTTAACAACTAAGACAGTTTCTAGAGCAAAAACAACTGAAACTTAAACTAAGTCTTGTTAAAAATATGACAGCCCATGCTGCAAACAACTAAAGTTTAACTCCTTCACGAGTCATGACCGAGGATTCCCCATTGACTTAACTTTTTGTTCGCCTTTATGCATTTTTGTGTACGGTCACTGAACACATCGTATTTTAGTATAATGAACGAATTGTCCAATAGCAATGTTTCAGTTCAATCACTCAACCGTGCTATTTAACTATTAATAAACCTAAAACAAAGGATGTGCACGGTGTAAGGTACGGTTCAACATAAAATCACAGCTCATTATAGGCGCTTTGAAGTTTGTCGAGTTTCCAGACCATATCTCGATTGACTAGGTTACACAGTGCGATTTTTTTTGCAACCTGCAACAATCAGGCTATTTGTTGCAAGTTACAAGAAAAATCGCATTGTGTAGCAGTAGCTTTAATTGCTTATAAGGATGGTTTAAAAATTCCTTAACTCCTTGCCGTTAATAATAATAATAATAATAATAATAATAATAATAATAATAATATTTAATATTTATAATTATCAGTTAACCTAATAATCAGTTATGTTTACAACTGTTATCAACAAGGGTCTTGTGTTCGTTTTCGCACCATGCAAGCAGACTTTAGTATTTTACTCTGTCTAACGCCAGACGATTTTACTCATAATGGTCTTTATTAATGAGAATACATCAAACGTGTATCTTTACAATCAAATTTCTCCTGGGAAGAACCCCGTTCTCGAGCTTGAGACAGACTTATGTGAGTAGAGTTTAGTTGGTCTCTCCTGTGCTCCGGTTTTCCTCCCTCCGTAAAATCAACACCTAGGGCTTAGCTGGGATACGTGGTCTGAACTGTGTCGTATGGCGGCTGCTTAAAGCGCCTTTGATATGCCTCGCCACGGCCACGTTGAAAAATCCTCGGACGGTCACCCAGAGTTGGAAAAAAGCTGCGGGTATGCGGGTACCACCCGGAGGAAGGTTTACTTTAGTGAGGAAGGTTTAAAGTGAAAACACGTGAAACAACACATTCGGTAATCTGAGAAAGTTACAATTGATCAAGCAAGGTGTCGAGAAGAAATACGATTTGCAGCAAAACATTGGCTAACCAACAATTATGCAGCACTGGCAGTGGCAGCAGTTACATGTGTGAGACAAAAACGCTGATGTCTGCTGTGATGTCTGTATCTTCGCAGCAGTCGAGGGTGGTTGGCAGGCTATCAGTCAGCAGCGGTCAGTTATTAGTAGCTATTGTAGTATGCCAAAGCTTACCTAGGAAAACCTAGAAAACCAAGGTACTGTAAAAGTCACGCAGTATTTATGAACGTTGCAAAACACAAAATTCTCGCTATATATTTTGAGGAAGGTTATCTAAACTTAAAAACCCGTCCGGAGGAAGGTTGAATACTTTTTCCAACTCTGCGGTCACCCATCCAAGTACTAACCCCGTCTAACCGGGCTTAACTATTGGTGAGACCAATATCTGAGTTTCCAGACCATATCTCGATTGACTATGGTGTAACACCCATACAACCCGTGCAACTTGCGATTTTGTTATTTTTCCCGTGTTGCAAGTTGCCAGAAAAGTTGGATGGGTTCTACTTTTTGTTGCAACTTGCAACAACGTTCGCAAGTTGCTGAACGTGTAATACCTTCTTTGCAACTTGGGAGTTGTTTTTTTTCCATGTGTAAATTTGTTGCAAGTTGCAAGAAAAATCGCATCGTGTAACAGCACCTTAAAGGCGCAATGAAAACTCAAAAATTTCTGTATATTATTAAATTACATTTATGTTAACGAACGTTCACGTAATTTGAAGTATGTTTCCAAACGTTCGTTGAGCTCGATAGGAAAAAACTATAAAAAAGCAGGGTTATTTTTCTCTAAAACGTTTTGCAAGGTAGATTTGCGCTTCATTCTAGTTCTAATACACAGACCTATAGTGTTAAGGCCTGGCCAAACGCTTTCAACATTTCATGCAACATCGTTCAACATTGTTGAACGCATGTTGAACGAAAATTTGAACATGCTCAAATTTCGTTCAACATCATTCAACACCATTCACCAACGTTCAACATCATTCAACAGGGTGGCCAAACGCTTTCAACATGTTGAATCACGGTTGAATTCAACAATGTTGAACGATGTTGAATGAAATGTTGAAAGCGTTTGGCCAGGCCTTTAGTACTCTTGCCGAGTATTGAAAAGTATTAGACGGTCAACATTTTGCAAATAATTCTTTGTTCTGTAGTAAGCTCAGAAATTTTACTGATTTGCATTAAATTTTCATATTACACTAAGCAAGTAAACGTTTGTATAAACTTAACTAAATGTTTGTAAACATCAGTAAATGTACGTAAACGTTTGTAAACATAAGTAAATGTACGTAAACGTTTGTAAACATAAGTAAATGTACGTAAATGTTTGTAAACATAAGTAAATGTACGTAAGCGTTTGTAAACATAAGTAAATGGACGTAAATGTTTGTAAACATAAGTAAATGTACGTAAATGTTTGTAAACATAAGTAAATGTACGTCAACGTTTGTAAACATAAGTAAATGTACGTAAATGTTTGTAAACATAAGTAAATGTACGTCAACGTTTGTAAACATAAGTAAATGTACGTAAATGTTTGTAAACATAAGTAAATGTACGTAAACGTTTGTAAACATAAGTAAATGTACGTAAACGTTTGTAAACAGAAGAAACAGAAGTAAATGTACATAGATGTTTGTAAACATAAGTAAATGTACGTAAGCGTTTGTAAACGTAAGTAAATGTACGTAAGCGTTTGTAAACATAAGTAAATGTACGTAAGCGTTTGTAAACATAAGTAAATGGACGTAAACGTTTGTAAACAGAAGAAACAGAAGTAAATGTACATAGATGTTTGTAAACATAAGTAAATGTATACGTAAACATCAGTAAATGTACGTAAATGTTCGTTGAATGTTGTAATCCAACCTTTACATTGAAAAAAATACGGAATAATGGAAACTCTTTAATTTTGAACAGTATTAAAATGGAATTTCGAACGCAAGTCATAAATTGGGTCGCTTTTTTCAAGGAAATAAGCATAATCTACGTTAATTTTTAGAATATTTCAATCCCATAAGGCAAAAATACTATGATAAAACAAATCGACAAAGATGATTTAAAACTGTCCAGATGTCGTTGTGCATATATCAGAGGCGCAAAACTATTCCGTGTAACGGTCACGGTCATATACATTTTATGTAAACGTCAATATATTTTTCTAAACTCTATAAATTAGGAAGCCAAGCCATCGGAGTTAGATCTATAATTCATATTTTTGTGGGAGAAAAGCCAGGCTGTGTGTGTATAATTTGATAATTTTTATTATTCCATCACTTCGATTTTTATAATTTATCTTTGGATTTTCTCGCTGTCATCTGCCACCAAGCTCACGCTTGTCTTGCCGTATTGTCCTTATTAATTAAAACCGACTGTGTCAATTAGTGTTCACCGGCTCGTAAAAAAAACAAGCACTTAAGTTTGTCGAAAGCTTCAGCCTTGATGCGGCACACACACACACGTACAGAACTTACAATGAATAGAATTAAAAACTTTCTCGCAAAGCCCTTGACAGACCACTCGTCTCCGCCTCAGGGTAGCATTGAGTCGGCATTTCCATGATAAAAAGAACTTATTGAAAGTAAACTCCTTTACGATTCCACAATGCCCTACCGCATTCATCTCCTACTCCACGCATCTGTTACTATTCAATCTCAAATAATTTGCGGTATACTCCATCTACAAACAACGACTCAGTTCTCGTTTCTTGTGAGAGTACATAGCCGTTGCTATACTCGTCATATTTACAGCAACACGACTTATTGTATATCAATGGCTTGTGTTCATGTATAAAAAAATCAGCTTCGTATCAATATCTCGAATCAAATCCTTTGTTGGGACAGACCAGTCGTCATTTTCGAGTTTGGTTTACTTTGAAGCTGCGGACTGCGGTCCCATTCAAAGTTTTAATTGTGCCCTTGGAAGTATCCTAGACGGAGCGAAAAATGCTTCTTCGAATTCTTTATAATCGGGCGCATCTGTTTTGTGCTAAAATGAAAAAAGGCGGGAAATTGTAAATTATTTATTCTGTACTGGTTTCCCCCTACACACATTGGGAATTGTTTTTATAGCTTTAATAAATTCCTTTAAGGTCTTTTTTAGTGTATCCAATTAACCCAAAGTTATGGGAAATTTCGAGTTTTGGTCAATTCTAGGGCCGGACAGTGGATTTGAAAAACTCACGGCCAAATAACTGACCACTTTATACTATAGAAGTGCCATGGAAAATGCACGGCTGGCTCTTTAATTACATAACACAATTCTCTCTCGAATCTGACAGCTGTATGACTAATATCTGTGAAACCTATTCACAAAAGAAAAAGAATTGAATTTCTCACGGGCTAAAAGCGATTCCCGAATAACAATATTCCCTATATACAGACTGGTTTCACAAATATATACACGTCTTAGCGAAGCGAAAAAGAAACAGAAGATAGCGAAGGAGAAATGTGCGGCGACCGGTTGACATTTCATTAAGTGTTCTCCGTTTGAAAGAGTTAGTTCCAATGTAAACTATGTATTCATTAAAAATACTTATTATCTTTAAGCTGTCATGCACCGTATGGAGTTCAGTTACGACTAGAAATACAGTTTTAAAACCGGCGCAAAGTTTCGACGTCGCTGCCATGTTTACTGCGTGAAATAATCAACGAAAACTCGTCCCAAAGACCCGCGAATACGACTTTATTAAAACGAATAACGGCTAAAACTTGAAACTCAAAATCATTAATGAATAGTATAATTATATACAAAAACGCTGTAACCACAGAATATATTTATTTTTGTCAACCGTTTTTTTTTTGTATATCGTAGATTTACGGACGACTGGAGTTGAAAATTATCGCGAGGAAAAGGACTTATTTCCGAAAACTAGACAATTCGTTGCGTTTACATTTAAAAATAAAAATATATATATACTTGTAGCAGAAGATGGCGAGGTAATAAAAGTTCATTTATTATTTATCAACTTCTTTAAACACATTGCGAATAATTCTATATAGTCGAAATATTTTTTATTTCCGAATTCAAAATAAAAGACCGAATTGTGCTAGAATTTAAAGAGTGGTTTTTCGAAAATAAGTTTCTTCGAACGTAGAATCTTAGATTAAATGTTACGTTTTGACAATGCTTCGTTATTTTAATAACCCCTTGTTATAGAATTTCGAGCTTTACAAGCGCTTCGACGAATCGTTAAACTAAATTCCTAATGAATTCGTTTTTCGAGTTTTAGTTGGTGTAAAGTTTAACGAATATAAAAAAACACGGCTTAGTATATTTGGGAAGATTTAAATTATCTACTATGAATTGACATTGTTGTTTTCTTTAGATAAAGTCAACCACCCGTTATAGTCAATTCCTCAAACGAAACAACCCTCATTTTCGGCTTTCTACATTCCGTGTATAAAACTGGGGGTGATACTCGAACTATATAGACTTACCAAATCGAGACTAGGAAACCACGTCGATCCGTTAACGGTCGCGCCTTGTAAGACATCCAATTTAGTAACATCGGCTAACTGGATGCTTGGATTCTTGCTGGCTTGATTTAGTAGTTGTTGCAGGTGTCTGATGTAGTCGATCGCACTTCGTAGCGTTTTCACTTTGCTTAGTTTCTTATTCTTTGGGTCGGTCGGGACGTGTTTACGAAGTCTTAAAAACCCATCGTTTACGAGTTTTACCCTCCTTCTTTCTCTGGCGTTCCTTCGCGCCACAACTTCGGGCTCCTTCTGTTTCACTGTCGTCCGAGCCGACGTAGAACGCCTTCGACGGGTCGGAAGAAGTACCGGTGGGTTCGTAATAACGTCCTTCTTTTTCACCTCCATTACTTTCTCCAACGAAGCTTTGCTGACGAAATCCGACTGCGTTAAAGCGTCCGATTCATCTTTCTTTGTTTCAACGTTTTCCGGCATGTTTGTCTGTTGATTTGCCCGCGTATAATAGTTCTAGACTCGCAGATGAAAACACCCTTATTTGAGATCTAATTATATACCGACTTAAAACCAATGACGTAGGACCCACTATTGTTTAAACTGCTCCGCCATTGGACAAAAACATTTCTCTCAATTTCGTCGCGACTGATATAACTTACACTGCGGCTACTTTATAATAAACTTTATAATAAACTTTGTTTGTTTCGTCGATTTGACTTGAATCGATCTCAAACCGATGTAGTTTGTTTTGAAAAAGCGTCCACACTCGTCTATAGATCGATCTTGGACCCGTTTAGATTAATATTAATTCGTATTCGAGCTTTTCAATGTGTGTACATCGCTTTTTATCGATCTCGTATATACTGAGCTGAATGTAGTTTAAATTCCGGACAGAATTTGAACTTCATTCAGCGAATCACTGTGACACTGTCACACGTAGAACTTAGCCGAAATTTCAATTTGTTATTTTCTGATTAAACTTTTCTATACGCGGTTAATCATGCAATAGTTGGTCGAAACCTTGTTGGCTAAATTATTAGCATGCGTCAAAACAAAGCCTTCGACAAAGACAAAGACATGGGTTCGTTGGATTCCAACCGGTAAAGATTATTATCGCTGCACCATTCTAATCATACGCGAGTCCCCATCAATGGTAACCCGTCGAGTTCTTTCGTCATTTATAGAGTGAGTTCCATTGTTCGTTTAATAATCTTGCCTTAAAATCTTTGACCCTTGGTGCTTACAACTAGAGAAACAAAAGTGTCTTGATTGCTTGCTCTTAAAAAACATACGAAACAGTTATTTATAGATCACTTTCATAATAGCCAACTCTTTAAATATTCTTTTATGTGCATCTAAATGAGCCTCTTTCTGGCCTCGTTATGAAGCAGAGATTCTTTTGAATTACAGACACACAAACGAGGCCAGAAAGGCTTATTAAGATGCACATAAAAGAATATTCAAATTACTCGCTATTATGAAAGTGGTCTATATAAAGAACTCTATTTTCCCAGTCGGTGCGTTAACAGTTTTCACTCTTCAAATTTGTGTGTGGTATTTCCAGACTAGGAAGACCAGTTTATATAACTGACAGGATTATCCAGCATAAATAAAGTTGTAAGGTTTATATACTGCCGAAACAGGGAACGTATAGAAGTCTAACGTTTCGAGCGAAGGCCCTTCGTCAGAGAGAAACGTGAGGAAGGGCCTTCGTTACAAACGTTAGACGTTCGGCAGTATATCCAACTTTATACTCTATTTCGGCTTGTATATATTCAGCTCTGGGACGCCCTCGACAGAAAAATGTTATAAACTATCTTTCTTAAAGCAATCTGTCTAACGCTTTCGAGTCCAAGTTTGTCTTTAGTATACTTTATTCTAGCTAACACCATACTATTTTATCCCTCACTGGGAAAGCCATCGGATAGGAATAAGTTATAAATTATCTGTAACTGATACTATTTCTTTAATTTTTCAGCCGAATTTGTCTTTAATCAGTAGTATTTTTATTCTGGCCTGGCTTAACACTAGACTATTTTATTTATCTCTGGGGAAGCCCTCGGACAGGAATTATAGTTTAAACGACAAAAGACTGACAACCTTCCAATGCAACCACGAAAGAGTACATACATAAAAAAAGAAATTTCTACGTCAAAACTCATCATGTTTTTTTTCCTTCCGAAGAAAAAAGCCGGCCAGAAAGTGCTAGAAAATTAAGCTGGAAACAAACAAACTAACTTTTCCCAAAGTTCTAAAGAAATATTCTTTTTATATGCTCTTCCTTAATCTTTAAAAACATCGGCATGTGTTCGATTTTTATTTTCTGACTGGGGAATTAAATTCAGTGATGGTCTCATTTTAATTTATTGAAGTTGTTTCTACTGTCGTTCAGTCTAACATGTATTTTAAACACGAACTATGGAACGCGGATGTTAAATCTTTTTTGGAAAAGGGAAGATTTTAAATTCGTGTTGCCAATTTTGCTTAAAACATTTAAATACAGTTAGGCAAACAGTATTCACGCAAGTCGGACAAATTACGTTTCCATGGTAGCAAAAAGAATGTAACAAAAGAGAAAAGAATTTGAAAGTGAGAGAGAAATCGCTATATTGCATTTAAAAAAAAAACACATTACATTTTAATAAAGCTTTGTCACCGAACACTTCAACGAAATAGATATAAGTGGATAGTTGTAGAATCAACGGAAAATATAGTTCGACAAAGCGGAAATTAATTTCGTTTGACCAACAAACTGTTTCGCTAAGTTACGGAAACCAGTACTTAAAACACAATTCAACTAATATATTGTAAAGAGAAGAGATATTTATGCTAGGTTGGATGGGGGAAGTAAGTGCATGTAAATGTTCTCCGAGCTGTTTTAATAAAATTTCGGAGTCCCATGCAAGCGGCACACGAAATTGAGCTAATGAGACTCACATGATTTGAACTTATGTTGAATATGTGTACAACCCATGCACAATCTTCTGATGACCAGTGAGACGCTCTAACGATTGAGCTATTGAGACTCAGATGATTTGAACGTAGGTTGAATATGTGTATACAACGAACAATCTGATCGCCAGTGAGACGCTCTAACCATTGAGCTACTGAGACTAAGATGATTTGAACGTAGTTTGAATATGTGTACAAACCACGACCTGCATGATCACCAGTGAGACGCTCTAACCATTGAGCTACTGCGACTCAGATGATTTGAACGTATAGGTTGAATATATGTACAAACCACGACCTTCTGATCGCCAGTGAGACGCTCTAACCATTGAGCTACTGAGACTCAGATGATTTGAACGTATAGGTTGAATATGTGTACAAACTACGACCTTTTGATCGCCGGTGAGACGCTCTAACCATTGAGCTACTGAGACTCAGATGATTTGAACGTATAGGTTGAATATATGTACAACCCACAACCTTCTGATCACCAGTGAGACGCTCCAACCATTGAGCTACTGAGACTCAGATGATTTGAACGTAGGTTGAATATGTGTACAACCCACAACCTTCTGATCGCCAGTGAGACGCTCCAACCATTGAGCTACTGAGACTCAGATGATTTGAACGTACGTCGCTTGAATATGTGTACAACCCACGACCTTCTGATCACCAGTGAGACGCTCTAACTATATTAAACTATACTGGAAGGATTTTTTACACGAATTTTTTACTCGAAGTAAAATAGCTTGAAAAGCATTTATATACCCTCAAGTCAAATAGTTATAATTATTTAAAATTTCTTCTAAGCTAAAATCATTGACTTTTAAAAACTTATGGAATTACTCAAAGCCGAAATGTTTTACAAGGGTATACATGAAGACTAACGCATAATATATCTATCTAATCATAGTAATGAGGTAAATTTCCCGACCTACATATATATATATACATATATATACATATACATATATATATATAGTAAGGTTAGATATACTGCCGAAACAGAGAACGTAGGAGTCTAACGTTTCGAGCGAAGGCCCTTCGTCAATCGATCGTCAGAGTCTCTGACGATTGACGAAGGCCTTCGCTCGAAACGTTAGACTCCTACGTTCTCTGTTTCGGCAGTATATCAAACCTTACAATATTTCGAAGCCTTACTATATATTGAACGAAGATCAAACATTTCGTGTAGAAGTGCACGCGTTTTAAAGACAAATGTTTTGACACTTAAGTCGGACGGTTAATTTTTAATATATTCTCCGCACTTCACACCTTTAGGCTGGACAAAGCGAAGCTCTTTGGCTTCCTGTTTGTGGAAGAGGAAATTTAGTGAGTGGATATAGGGTGTAATAGATCGAGGAGGTGACAAATTATAATCATGTTCTCCTAATCACTTCGCAAGCAAGCGCAACTGCGATTAATTATTAAACGCAGCTCGACCAATCAAGTCGCTGTATTTCGTCACCCGCAGGGGACCCAGTACGCGATAACATCCACCTGCCGCACATAGCAACCATAACACAATATTAAAAAAAACAAAAACGTTGAAGGACTATGAAGGAGAAGAGACGGATATGAGAATTGAGTGTAAATGTTCTTCGAACTATTGTACTTAGAAAAATTTCTCAAGCGGGACTGGAACCCACAACCTTCTGATCGCCAGTGAGACGCTCTAACCATTGAGCTACTGGGACTCAGATGATTTGAACGTAGGTTGAATATGTGTACAACCCACAACCTTCTGATCGTCAGTGAGACGCTCTAACCATTGAGCTACTGAGAATCAGATGATTTGAACGTAGGTTGAATATGTGTACAACCCACAACCTTCTGATCACCGGTGAGACGCTCTAAGGATGATTTGAACGTAGGTTGAATATGTGTACAACTCACAACCTTCTGATCACCAGTGAGACGCTCTAACTATTGAGCTACTGGGACTCAGATGATTTGAACGTAGGTTGAATATGTGTACAATCCACAACCTTCTTATCGCCGGTGAGATGCTCTAACTATTGAGCTACTGGGACTCAGATGATTTGAACGTAGGTTGAATATGTGTACAACTCACAGGCCACGACCTTCTGATCACGAGTGAGACGCTCTATAAACCATTGAGCTACTGAGACTCAGATGATTTGAACGTAGCTTAAATGTGTACGGCAACCCACAACCTTCTGATCGCCAGTCAGATGATTTGAACGTAGGTCAGTTGAATATGTGTACAACTCACAACCTTCTGATCGCCAGCGAGATGCTCTAACTATTGAGCTACTGAAACTCAGATGATTTGAACGTAGGTTGAATATGTGTGCAACCCACAACCTTATCTGATCGCCAGTGAGGCGCTCTAACCATTGAGCTACTGAGACTCAGATGAAGAGCTAAGGTTGCAAATGTGTACAACCTGCAACCTTCTGATGACAAGTGAGATGCTCTAACCATTGAGCTACTGAGACTCAGATGAAGAGCTAAGGTTACAAATGTGTACAACCTGCAACCTTCTGATGACCAGTGAGATGCTCTAACCATTGAGCCACTGAGGCTCAGATGAAGAGCTAAGGTTGCTAATTCATAGTCATATGTGCTCCTAAGTGATAGCGTTTGCATACGAGATGTTGTTAAAGTGATAAAATAAGTTGTATACGTACACTTGCGGTTACATTACACCAATTATAGATCGCAAACGAACCACATGCACCACATGTACATACGTAATACAATCCCATTTACGTATAGTATTGAATACTTAAAGTATGTTTGTCGACATCCAAAAGCTTTAGAGTTCTAAAAGGGTTTTGTCGCATAGTTTGAAGTCCAACTCAACTAACAGGTTTCGCCGTTTCACGAGTTAACGTTGTCCTGAAGACGTGAACATGATCTGAATAACGTTGTATGTAGAACGGGGACGGCGTTAGGATTACTCTTAGGACTAAAAATTATTCATTTTCTTTCTTGTATGAGAAAAAATATATTTATATTAAGGACGTCGTCCTTGACGTTCGCCGTTGTATTTGTTTGGGCTCTCTATAGCTTTTGGAAAAGTGCAAAAAACCAGCCCACGTGCCTTTGTGTGCACATGATAAATGTGTTTGAAGTGTCTATATATGGATTGTCTGTTAACTGTCACGTTTAAAAATAATTTCTCGTTACTTAATTTTGAAATGCACGCAGCTGAATCGTTTGTTACTATATAAAAGGGCATAGAGTGTTGTATAGAGCGTTTTCATCTGACGTCACGGCGGCCATATTGGTGTACCAAAACAATGAAATGGCGGCCATATTGGTGTACGGTATGGGAATTAGCTCTTTCTTATTCAAATATTTCGTATTGTTTCACCACCCCCATGGGGCCACCGATCACGTGAGTGAAAACGCTCTATAGGCAGTGTTTTAGATAGAGCAAAGTGAAAAGGATGGCGTGTGCTGTTAGGGCGCTGCCTCTCACCAATAGTTAAGCCCGGTTAGACGGGGTTAGTACTTGGATGGGTGACCGTCTGGGAATAACCCCGTTCTCGGGGTGGGGACTCGTGTGAGTAGAGTTTGGTTGGTCTTTCCTGTGCTTCGAGGGTTTTTCGCCGGATTCTCCGGTTTTCTTCCCTCCGTAAAATCAACACCTAGGGCTTAGCTGAGATCCGTGGTCTGGCGGCTGCCTAAGGCGCCTTTGATATGCCTCGACACGGCCACATTGGGGGGTCCTTGGGGGTGATTTGGTTGTGGGGATACACGTTTGATGCATGGGCGCATGTGAACATATTTGAATGAAACATGCGCGGTATAAGAATTAAATATTATTATTATTATTATTAAAAGGTGGTAAACGATTGAGAATAGTTTTAATAACGAAATACTGACGTTTCAAGCAGAGCCCTTCATCAGAGTAAAAGGTAGAGTGTTGTATAGGCAGTGTTTTAGATAGAGCAAAGTAAAAAGATGGTAAACTGCTGAGAATAGTTTTAATAACGAAATACTGACGTTTCAAGCAGAGCCCCTCATCAGAGTAAAAAGTAGAGTGTTGTGTAGGCAGTGTTTTAGATAGAGCAAAGTGAAAAGATGGTAAACTGCTGAGAATAGTTTTGATAACGAAATACTGACGTTTCAAGCAGAGCCCTTCATCAGAGTAAAAGGTAGAGTGTTGTATAGGCAGTGTTTTGGATAGAGCAAAGTGAAAAGGTGGTAACGAACTGTTGAGAATAGTTTTTATAATGAAATACTGGTGTTTCCAGAGGAGCCCTTCATGGGACTCAGACTCAACCCACAACTTTCTGATCACCAGTGAGACGCTCTGACCATTGTGCTACTACTAATTTTACAGGTGTAAAAAAAATAGAGCGCGGTGTAGGCAGTGTTTAAGACAGATCAAAGTGAAAGGAGGTGCAACTTTTTACAGCTTCCGTAGAAGCAAGCCCTCATTTGTGTTAAGTATTCATATTTGGTTCTTATTTTTTAAAGTTGAAAACAAATTTGTAAAGGGGTTAGCCTTTACTTTTTGACCAATTTTGGCCATTTTTTGAACTTTTGAAATAGGGTAAAAAAATGTCAAATCAAACCTTTTTAGACCTTCTGTGGCAAGGAGAAGGCTGTATTTGGGCTAAATATTCATATTTGAGCATTATTTCAAAAGTTGCAAAAATGTAAAAAAGTTAGCCTTTGCTTATTTTAGCCATTTTTCAACTTTTGAAATAAGGTCTAAAATGATAATCTAGCTCAAATAAAGCCTTTTTGTAGCTTCTGTAGCAAAAAAAAAAAGCTTTGTGGTATATACTATATTAATAACCTTGAAGAGTGAGCTTGTGATGCTATATATATATACATATATACATATATATATACATATATATATATATATATATATATAGCATCACAAGCTCACTCTTCAAGTTTATTATATATTATATACTATATAATAAACTTGAATGTAATACATTTGAGGTAAGCCCACTTATAGTAGATATATATATATATATATACATAATATATATATAGCATCACAAGCTCACTCTTCAAGTTTATTATATAGTATACATATCACATATATATATATATATATGACCTCAAGTAACCTCAATTGACCTTAATTGACCTCAAGTAACCTCAATTGACCTCAAGTACCCTCAATTGACCTAAATTACCTCCATTGACCTAAATTAACCTCAATTAACCCCAATTAATGGCCTCAATTGACCTCAATTAACCTCAATTGACCTCAGGTAACCACAATTGACCTCACGTAACCTCAATTTCCCTCAATTAAAGACCTAAATTAACCTCAATTGACCTCAATTAATGAATTCAATTAATGACCTCAATTGACTTCAATTAACCTCAAGTATTAAACCTCAAATTCAATTAAACTCAATTGATCTGAAGTGACCTCTTGTGACCTCAACTGACTTCAACAATACTTCACTGAACTGAACTAAACTAAACTGAACTGAACTGAACTGAACTGAACTGAACTGAACTAAACTAAACTAAACTGAACTAAACTAAACTAAACTGAACTGAACTGAACTGAAATGAACTCAAATGAACTGAACTCAATCAACTGAAGTCCTGAACTAAACTAATTATTTCATAGGAATTAAAAGCTAATAATCTGATTTTTATAAAAAGAAACTAACTTGTGTACCTTAGACTTCCAGAATCATTTCAAAGGCGAAGAATAGCCACAGTTTTTGTGCGAAAACCAAAGGAAAACAAACGTTCTTCACGAGCTTCCATCGTGTGCCTCCATGTTGTTGCTTGACCGCGCGGGGCCTGGTACTTAATTTTGAATATGGGGCGTACAATAGAGTAGCCAATCAGATTGCAGCATTTGAAAAGTACACTAGTAGTAAGTTTCTACTCAAATACAATATATGTACAACACAACACAACACAACACAATACAACACACGACACGATACGACCAAACCCAACGCAACACATTACATTACATTACATTACATTACGGTGCGATGCGGTGGCGGTGCGATACAGCACAGCACAGCACAGCACAACACAGTACAGTACAGCACAGCACAGCACAGCACAGCACATTGCATTGCATTGCATTGCATTGCATTGCATTGCATTGCATTGCAGTGCAGTGCAGCGCAGCGCAGCACAGCAACGCTCGAAACTTAAAAATAAAATGAACCAATAGCCATATAATAAATTCCTTATTAACCTCGTTTGCTCGGTCTGCACGGGAAAGTATTTGCCCTCGGTTTTATCGCACAAACCTCAGGCAAATACTTTCCCGTACAGACCTCGCACTCGGTTAATACGTCCTTAGTACAGTACAGTACAGTACAGTACAGTACAGTACAGTACAGTACAGTACAGTACAGTACAGTACAGTACAGTACAGTACAGTACAGTACAGTACAGTACAGTACAGTACAGTACAGTACAGTACAGTACAGTACAGTACAGTACAGTACAGTACAGTGTGTGAATAACAAAAAACTCATCTCGTGAATAATTCATAAGAACAACAGATTTCTTAAAACGTACACATGTATAAACTTTATTTAAAAAAAATACAAAGTTTTTCAAAAGCTTTTATCTAAGGTTTGTCCTTAAGACTTATTCTTTGCCAAAGTGAGTGTTTTTCTAAATAATTCAAATTAGAGTATCTTGAAGTCAAGCCATTTATTATAACATTGATTGGTTCGTTTTCGTATTTGTTTTTAACTCATCGTTCGTGTCTTCAGATGTTGTCGTTTACCTACTTTTGAGCTTGTTCGTTTCGTTTCCGTGTTTACACCTGTTAGACATTCATTTTTAGCGCTTTTAAATAAGTAGTTTTTATACAAAAAGAAACTCACTAATGTTCCAGGACGTATATATTATTATTCAAAATTCTCCAACGAAAAACTCTGGGAACCCGGGCTAGCTAGCACGCTTTGCCGAGATCTCGCTTATGCTGTTATTTCTTGTTAATTTTCATCTTGTGTTTATATGAGAGCCGAGCCAGCCGCCTATACACGCGTAAAAATCTCGCAAGTTGTTACAGCATTGTTGCCTGAACAATGCTGTAACAACTTGTTGACATATGTGAACAACATTGATAAATGAACAACATTGTTCATCATTGTTTCAACAAGTTACAGCTTGATGAAACAACAACCGTTGTTCACGCATGTTGTAACAACCGAAGAACGTGTTGATACATCAACCACGTTCACCATTGTTGTAACATTGTTGTTCATCGTTGTTATTTCGTCATGCTGTTACAACACGTTGTATCATGTGTGCACAACGTTGTTGGCTATAAAAATGTGCTGTTGGAACAACTTGTTCATGACTGTTGATTTATCCGTGAACAAGTTGTTCGAACCATAAGTGAACAACTTGTTGACAACTTGTTCACGGCGAGCAGCACAACATTGTTCACGGCGAGTAGCACAACATTGTTCACGCCTGTTGACAACCGTGAACAAGTTGTCTTACCAGAACTGATAAATTACGCAATTAGGGCAACAAACAAACAAACAAGCAAGCCAGCCCAGCTAGGCGAGCTAGCCTTTCTCATGTAAACACAATAAAAATCATCTCGGCAAAGCGGGGAGATGATCTTGTCAAGTTTTCCTTGACGACTATACACACGAACAAATTTCCTTGTTCAAAAGCTGGCATGACCAGCTTTTGAACAAGGCTCCTTGCCAAGGAAAAACTTGTCAATTTGTGTCGTACACACGAACAAATAAAACTTGTCAAGGAAAAGCTTGTCAAGGAAAATTTGGTCGTCTGTGCGGGGCTTAAGTCTTTTTTAATTCATTCAAATCAACTCAGAAATTTTCCCGCCAAAACATGCAGCTTGTTAAAAAAGGCGTAATGCCTTCACATAATGCCAGGAGAGCATTAGCGCTATTTTCGGATCTCTCCGCAGCCAATCAACGTGCGCCATTTGGCGTAATGACATGAACACAAGTTCAGCCATTTTTCGACATGTCTGTAGTTACTCCTACGATTCTTAGTCCGAGCCCTGACTTTGATTCGCCTGAAACTTGGTTCGCTTCACTACGCATCTGAAAGGGTTAGTTTTATGGTGTTTTAAAGTTTCAGATGACCGGATTAACTTCTTTGAGTATCTAGCTAAAGATTGTAATGTACAACATCTGGACGGACAGTCTGGTCTGCAAATACGTGCACAGATTGGAGAACATGGAATGCAACATCTCGGATTGCATCCTCTTGGGCAAGTTGTCATGCATGTTGTGGTACATCCATCTAAGAAGTAGGAGAGATGGAGCGTATGTTAGGAAGGTAGAAAGGAGGAAAGGAAAGAAGGAAGGAAGGAAGGAAGGAAGGAAGGAAGGAAGGAAGGAAGGAAGGAAGGAAGGAAGGAAGGAAGGAAGGAAGGAAGGAAGGAAGGAAGGAAGGAAGGAAGGAAGGAAGGAAGGAAAGAAGGAAGGAAGGAAGGAAGGAAGGAAAGGAAGGAAGGAAGGAAGGAAGGAAGGAAGGAAGGAAGGAAGGAAGGAAGGAAGGAAGGAAGGAAGGACGGAAGGAAGGAAGGAAGGAAGGAAGGAAGGAAGGAAGGAAGGAAGGAAGGAAGGAAGGAAGGAAGGAAGGAAGGAAGGAAGGAAGGAAGGAAGGAGGGAAGGAAGGAAGGAAGGAAGGAAGGAAGGAAGGAAGGAAGGAAGGAAGGAAGGAAGGAATGAAGGAAGGAAGGAAGGAAGGAAGGAAGGAAGGAAGGAAGGAAGGAAGGAAGGAAGGAAGGAAGGAAGGAAGGAAGGAAAGGAAGGGAAGAAGGAAAGGAGGGAGAGAGGGAGGGAGGGAGGGAGGGAGGGAGGGAGGGAGGAAGGAAGGAAGGAAGGAAGGAAGGAAGGAAGGAAGGAAGGAAGGAAGGAAGGAAGGAAGGAAGGACGGATGGACGGAAGGAAGGAAGGAAGGAAGGAAGGAAGGAAGGAAGGAAGGAAGGAAGGAAGGAAGGAAGGAAGGAAGGAAGGAAGGAAGGAAGGAAGGAAGGAAGGAAGGAAGAATGAAGAAAAAAAGGAAGGAATTTATTTTAAGATATTTGTCTTACTTGACTTTCCTCCTGTGGGTGAAATTCCAAAAGCAGCCTGTGTAAGGTTTACGTCTGGCAAATGAATCGGTGTTAATGCAATAGGTACTGCCATCTGACCAGTTGGACAGTCTCCACCTCCTCCAAATCCATTCCCACTAGGTCTGTAATCACCACCTCCTCCTCCATTACCACCAGCTCTGAAGCCACCTCCTCCTCCACCTGCATTACCACCAGCTCTAAAACCACCTTCTCCTCCACCTGCATTACCACCACGACTACCTCCTCCTCCTCCACCTGCATTACCACCAGCTCTAAAACCACCTCCTTCTCCACCTGCATTACCACCAGCTCTAAAACCACCTTCTCCTTCACCTGCATTACCACCAGCTCTAAAACCACCTTCTCCTCCACCAGCATTACCACCAGCTCTAAAGCCACCACCTTCTCCACCTGTATTACCACCAGCTCTAAAACCACCACCTCCTCCACCAGCATTACCACCAGCTCTAAAACCACCTTCTCCTCCACCAGCATTACCACCAGCTCTAAAGCCACCACCTTCTCCACCTGCATTACCACCAGCTCTAAAGCCACCTCCTCCTCCACCTGTATTACTACCAGCTCTAAAGCCACCACCTTCTCCACCTGTATTACCACCAGCTCTAAAACCACCACCTTCTCCACCTGCATTACCACCAGCTCTAAAGCCACCTTCTCCACCTGCATTACCAACAGCTCTAAAACCACCTCCTCCTCCACCTGCATTACCACCAGCTCTAAAACCACCTCCTCCTCCACCTGCATTACCACCAGCTCTAAAACCACCTCCTCCTCCACCTGCATTACCACCAGCTCTAAAACCACCTCCTTCTCCACCTGCATTACCACCAGCTCTAAAACCACCTCCTTCTCCACCTGCATTACCACCAGCTCTAAAACCACCTCCTCCTCCACCTGCATTACCACCAGCTCTAAAACCACCTCCTCCTCCACCTGCATTACCACCAGCTCTAAAACCACCACCTTCTCCACCTGCATTACCACCAGCTCTAAAACCACCTCCTCCTCCACCTGCATTACCACCAGCTCTAAAACCACCTCCTTCTCCACCTGCATTACCACCAGCTCTAAAGCCACCTCCTTCTCCTCCTCCTGCATTACCACCACTACCACCTCCTCCTCCTCCTTTACCAGCATTGCCACCACCACCAAATTTACCCTTGCCACCACCACTACTACCACCACCACCAAATTTACCCATGCCACCACCACTACTACCACCACCACCAAATTTACCCATGCCACCACCACTACTACCACCACCACCAAATTTACCCATACCACTACCTCCACCAAATGTGCCCATGCCACCACCACCATTACCGCCACCACCAAATGTACCCATGCCACCACCACCACTACCACCACCAACACTACCACCACCAACACTACCACTACCAACACTACCACCACCAATACTACCACCACCAACACTACCACCACCACCACCAACACTACCACCACTACCAACACTACCACCACCAACAACACTACCACCACCACCAACACTACCACCACCAATACTACCACCACCAACACTACCACCACCACCACCAACACTACCACCACTACCAACACTACCACCACCACCAACACTACCACCACCACCAACACTACCACCACCAACACTACCACCACCACCAACACTACCACCACCAACACTACCACCACCAACACTACCACCACCAGCACTAACACCACCACCACCACCACTACCACCACCAACACTACCACCACCAATACTACCACCACCAACACTACCACCACCAATACTACCACCACCAACACTACCACCACCAACAACACTACCACCACCACCACTACCAACACTACCACCACCACCACCACTACCACCACCAACACTACCACCACCAACACTACCACCACCAGCACTAACACCACCACCACCACCACTACCACCACCAACACTACCACCACCAATACTACCACCACCAACACTACCACCACCAATACTACCACCACCAACACTACCACCACCACCAACACTACCACCACCACCACTACCAACACTACCACCACCACCACCACTACCACCACCAACACTACCACCACCAATACTACCACCACCAACACTACCACCAACACTACCACCACCACCAACACTACCACCACCAAATTTACCCACACCACTACCACCACCATTACCACGACTGCCATGCCCCATTCCACCACTAAAATTTCCACCTCCACCATAACCTGCTCCTCCATTAGCAGAGCCAGTAAACGTTACGTTGAATCCTAATAAAGATAGTTCAGGCTATAGTTAGCTTTTGTGCAGTGTTCAGACAATGTACCTTAACTCCCATATTTTAAACGTCAACTAAACCTTTTGAAGTTATATTTTCTTATGAAAGGGTTATCATCTAACTTAGCAAAAGTAAAAAAAATATGAATTTCGAGGTAAAGAAAATAATTTATCAACGAAGCCTTCTTAGGTCCTCTTGAAGCATGACCGCGTTTCTAGGAGAATGGGTACTCCATTGTCTTTGACGTCATACCGGTAAAACCACTGATCTCTATATAAACTGGATAGGCCATTCCCTATGGCCAGCAGTCAAACATATGACGCATTGCGGCCTTAGAACTTGTTCCCAATCCCAAAGTTGACTGGCATAAGCAATCTTGACGTCAGCACGGTCATATTATCCGGGGGAGGAATATTAAGTATTCTGTGCCGGGGGAGTCGGAAAAGCCGTAAAGCAAACAACAGATGCCGGTTCGTTTAGTTTTCACTGTTTAACAACAAATACAGTCAAAAGATGGCAAGTACACTTAAGATTAATATAAAAGGTACAATTTAAGACTTGGAATTGAATTCTTCGTAGATTTTGTCTGTTTTTCAGTTTATATTATCGTGAAGTTTCTTCGTTGTCGGCACTGAAGAAAAACAACGAAATTTAAAGGTTTTACCGCTCAGTAACAGAACAAATGCAAGAAATTAGCGTCTTAAACCTTATTAAGTACTTCTTGTGTCCTTACATTCGTTTAAATTTTCTTAAAATAATTATTTTTGTCTGTTTTCAATTTTCGAAAGCTTATGAACTTCAGTGGCAGCCATCTTGGGTAGTGGTCACGTCATCACACAACTGGCACGCTAAATCTGGCCTCATGCCCCATCCAGTTTTATTGAGATCAGTGGGTAAAACCCACCAATCACCTTGTTTGTTACCGGTATGACATCACAAGGTACTAGTACCAGTCTTTATTGCGACGCGGTCGTCTTTCATACGAATTCAGCAAAAGGAGCAAAAACTCAAACTTAGACAATTCATAAAAGTGGAACCGAGTGACAGGTTTCAATTATTTCTTCAGTTTTAGATTGAACTTTTCCGACTTTAACGGAAAACAGAATAACCTGGAAACGTCGAGTTGCCCTTTAACTCTTTCCTGTCCGAATTGGTCTTTAGTATTTTATTCTGGCTAACGCTAGACGATTTTATTCACCTCTGGGGAAGACCTCGGACAATGTGCACACGGGAACGTTTCCCAGCGTTTTCGTATTGTTTACTGTTCTCAAGGGAATCGAGAACAATCAGTTCATTACTTGAAACAATACGAAAACGCTCGGAAACGTTACCGTGTGCACATAGTCTAACTCTTTCCTGTCCGAATTGGTCTTTAGTATTTTATTCTGGCTAACACCAGACGATTTTGTTCACCTATGGGGAAGCCCTCGGACAGGAATGAGTTAAGTTATAGAAATTGAAAGTTTATAAAAACGTTCTCGTTCGCCAAAACGGAATAAACAAAAAAGATACCTTCGCATGTTTGACCAACCCAGGGCGGTTGACAATGACAAATGAATCCAGTCAGTGAGTCTGCATCTCTTGAACAACAGCCGCCATTCTTACAAGGATTTGGTTTGCAATGATCACCTCCTAGAAAATAACGTTCATGCATACACACGTAAAAATTAATCTCACAGCTTGTCAACAGCATGTGTTCGCAACAGGCTTGTAACAAGGCTGGGAACAAGTTGTAACAATGCTGTTCATTCAAGAAGCTGCTACAACCTTGTTAGCATCAATCTGTTAACACAACTTGTTGAGTGCAGAGCGGTAGCAGGTTGTTGGAACAACTTGTCATCAGTCTGTTGGAGTCATCAGCCTTGTTACAAGTTGTCAATAACCTGTTACAGACATGTTAACAGACTGGGACAGCCAGTGCATGCGAACACATGACGGTGACAGCCTGTTGAACAGCCTTGTAACAACTTGCTGGCAGGTATGTAACAGCTTGTGCGTTTTTACGTGTGCATCTCGCATTAAAATCAGGCCGTGTGCACACTAATCCGTTTCAGAGTTGGAAAACGTATTCAACCTTCCTCCGGATCGATGGGTTTTTAAGTTTAGATAACCTTCCTCAAAATATATAGCGAGAATTTTGTGTTTTGCAACGTTCATAAATACTGCGTGACTTTTACAGTACCTTGGTTTTCTAGGTTTTCCTAGGTAAGCTTTGGCATACTACAATAGCTACTATAATAACTGACCGCTGCTGACTGATAGCCTGCCAACTGCCCTCGACTGCTGCGAATATACAGACATCACAGCAGACATCAGCGTACATGTCTCACACATGTAACTAATACCACTGCCAGTGCTGCATAATTGTTGGTTAGCCAATGTTTTGCTGCAAATCGCATTTCTTCTCGACACCTTGTTTGATCAATTGTAACTTTCTCAGATTACCGAATGCGTTGTTTCACGTGTTTTCACTTTAAACCTTCCTCACTAAAGTAAACCTTCCTCCGGGTGGTACCCGCATACCCGCAGCTTTTTTCCAACTCTGATCCGTTTTCTCGTATCGAAAACGTATCAAAAGTTTTCCGTCCACACTATCGTTTTCGAATCGTTTTC
>JAWNZC010000133.1:447500-535000 GCA_035771165.1 Paragorgia papillata
ACTACATCGGCTTTACTTAAACCATCTGTAAAACTTCATTAACTATTTATCATATAATTGAACGCTTTTAAAGTCATTGACAATTGTTTAATATCACAAGAAATGTTAAAAATGTCAGGTTTCCTTTTGTCCCGTTTAATTTTTCAAACGGGTGGCATGATTCAGAATGCCGCGTTTTCGAGTTATTAGCTTTAGAAAAACTCGAAACAAGATAAAATTTAACATCAAGTCTTTTAAAAAACATTAAAACGTTTGAAATTCTGGTTTATTATAATGGGAAAGTCGAAAAGATAATAATATATGATTGTTTAAAACTATCGTTGAAACGCCACGGTGAATGGAAAAGCGAACGTTCCTCGAATTTAAATCGGTAAGTATATAACGATATTACTTTAATTATTATTAAGTTTATAAGCCTCAGGAAAAATATATCGACATATTATTAATTTGTGTTAGTGTATTCCGAAAATAATTTAAAACAAAATATCGTATAATAAATTTTATTAAACAAAGTTGAGTGAATAACCAGGAAAACTGTCAAATAGGATCGATTAGACGTAGTTTTTTTTTAAAGTTTTGTTAGTTCTTGCTGTACAAGCTGTTGTTAGTTCGGTTAAAACTCAGAGCCCCAGACGGGACCCAAACTGGTTGTATTTCTAATCGAAATAGCTCATATAATTTAAGGTATTATATAATATTAGTATCACCTCGGTTTTCTTTGATGTACCGCGGTTGTTTATTTTAAATAGTTACTTCCGACAAGTTAATTGCCCAGGGCTAATATATATTATAGCCCTGGGCAATTAACTTGATTTATGCGTGGTTGGGAAAATAAGCTTTTTAATCCATGGTCACAAATGTGATAAAGGATTTATCATCGCGACGGAAGTGTTTTTAGACAATCTCTGTGATAACGAACTCAGTATCTCAGTTTTCTTAGGCAACCTCGGGGATCTTGAACTACGTCAGACTATTCTCCTCTGTCTAACACCAGACTATTTTACTCTGTCTAACACCAGACTATTTTACTCTGTCTAACACCAGACTATTTTACTCTGTCTAACGCTAGACTATTTTACTCCGTCTAACACCAAACTATTTTACTCTGTCTGTCTAACTGCAGACATACCTTTTTAGCTTCAAAATAAAAGGCAATGAAATTTGCAGAAATTTTAGTTTGTTTCACCGTCATCTTGACAAAATTTATTCTGAAAGGTAAATATATATGAATGAATGAATGTATGAATGAATGAGTGAGTGAGTGAATGAATGAATGAATGAATGAATGAACGAACGAACGAACGAACGAACGAACGAACGAACGAACGAACGAACGAACGAACGAACGAATATATGAAACAAGAATAAATAAACAAATTCGAATGAATGAATGAATGAATGAATGAATGAATGAATGAATGAATGAATGAATGAATAAGTAAAGGAATGAATGAATGAATCGATAAATAATGAATGAATGAATGAATAAACGAATAAACAAATATAAATTAATAAACAAACAAACAAACAAACAAATAAACAAATAAACGAAAAACTACATTTAATGATAAATGTCCTATATCGTTAATTTTTGATGTGATAGCGTTCAACCTTATTTTTAGTTAACTGCGCTCCGTATATTCAACCCCCTTGCTACGTTAAGCCTAATCATGAGAAAGTCCTAAACAGCAACCAAAAACGTTCATCTCACTTGAATACCAACACAGGCCTATCAAACCTTCCAACAGACAAGGCCAATGACACAAACAGCAATACTCTACAGTCAGCGGTTAATTCAAACGTTAATTGAACTACGTCAGACTATTCTCCTCTGTCTAACACCAGACTATTTTACTCTGTCTAACACCAGACTATTTTACTCTGTCTAACACCAGACTATTTTACTCTGTCTAACGCTAGACTATTTTACTCCGTCTAACACCAAACTATTTTACTCTGTCTAACGCCAGACTATTTTACTCTGTCTAACGCCAGACTATTTTACTCTGTCTAACGCTAGACTATTTTACTCTGTCTAACACCAAACTATTTTACTCTGTCTAACGCCAGACTATTTTACTTTGTCTAACACCAGACTATTTTACTCTGTCTAACACCAAACTATTTTACTCTTTCTAACACCAGACTATTTTACTGTGTCTAACACCAAACTATTTTACTCTGTCTAACACCAGACTATTTTACTCTGTCCAACACCAGACTATTTTACTCTGTCTAACACCAGACTATTTTACTCTGTCTAACACCAGACTATTTTACTCTGTCTAACACCAAACTATTTTACTCTGTCTAACACCAAACTATTTTACTCTGTCTAACACCAGACTATTTTACTCTGTCTAACACCAGACTATTTTACTGTGTCTAACACCAGACTATTTTACTCTGTCTTACACCAGACTATTTTACTCTGTCTAACACCAGACTATTTTACTCTGTCTAACACCAGACTATTTTACTCTGTTTAACACCAGACTATTTTATTCTGTCTAACGCCAGACTATTTTACTCTGTTTAACACCAGACTATTTTACTCTAACACCAGACTATTTTACTCTGTCTAACACCAGACTATTTTACTGTGTCTAACACCAGACTATTTTACTCTGTCTTACACCAGACTATTTTACTCTGTCTAACACCAGACTATTTTACTCTGTCTAACACCAGACTATTTTACTCTGTTTAACACCAGACTATTTTATTCTGTCTAACGCCAGACTATTTTACTCTGTTTAACACCAGACTACTTTACTCTGTCTAACACCAGACTATTTTACTCTGTCTAACACCAGACTATTTTACTCTGTTTAACACCAGACTATTTTACTCTGTCTAACGGCAGACATACCTTTTTAGCTTCAAAATAAAAGGCAATGAAATTTGCAGAAATTTTAGTTTGTTTCACCGTCATCTTGACAAAATTTATTCTGAAAGGTAAATATATATGAATGAATGAATGTATGAATGAATGAGTGAATGAATGAATGAATGAATGAACGAACGAACGAACGAACGAACGAACGAACGAACGAACGAACGAACGAACGAACGAACGAACGAACGAACGAACGAACGAACGAACGAACGAACGAACGAACGAATATATGAAACAAGAATAAATAAACAAATTCGAATGAATGAATGAATGAATGAATGAATGAATGAATGAATGAATGAATGAATGAATGAATAAGTAAAGGAATGAATGAATGAATCGATAAATAATGAATGAATGAATGAATAAACGAATAAACAAATATAAATTAATAAACAAACAAACAAACAAACAAACAAATAAACGAAAAACTACATTTAATGATAAATGTCCTATATCGTTAATTTTTGATGTGATAGCGTTCAACCTTATTTTTAGTTAACTGCGCTCCGTATATTCAACCCCCTTGCTACGTTAAGCCTAATCATGAGAAAGTCCTAAACAGCAACCAAAAACGTTCATCTCACTTGAATACCAACACAGGCCTATCAAACCTTCCAACAGACAAGGCCAATGACACAAACAGCAATACTCTACAGTCAGCGGTTAATTCAAAAAAGCACCCACTAAAGAAAAGGATGACGAGATCGTTATACAACGAGACTATAAACACCAATGGGGTACGTCGGGGACAAATGGGTACCCCGTGGAACTTCTCGGGACCAATGTCTAAAGGAAGTCGATACTCGTTTACCAGTGAACCGGAATACACGAGTAGACCAGGCAGGAAAATGATGGTGAATAAGGGTAAAACAGGGATAACGATGGATCGCACGCCAGAAATAGGAACAACAGGTGGTAATATAGGACAGAGGAGTACATCAGGAGGTAATGGGATGAACAACATGGGTCACATGAGTACGTCCCAAAAAAGCCCCTTGGCAAGTACTGCGGGACAAAGAGTGGATCCAAGAACACAAATGGGTGTCAATGAGGAACAAAGGAGGACATCAGGACAAACAATGGATTCAAAGGGTCAACTGGGTACAATTTGGGACATCTCGGGACCAATGTCTAAAGGAACTCAATACTCGTTTACTAGTGAACCCGAATATATGAGTAGACCAGGTAGGAAAATGATGGTGAATAAGGGTAAACAAGGGACAACGATGGATCGCGCACGAGAAACAAGTAGTCAATCAGGGGTAACAGGTGGTAATATGGGACAGGGAGGTACATCAGGAGGTAATGCGATGAACAACATGGGACACATGAGTACATCGCAAGGAAGCGTCTCGGCAAGTACCGGAGGGCAAAGAGTGGATTCAAGGGGACAAATGGGAGTAGATGAGGGACAGATGGGGACATCAGAAAGAAAAACGTCTACGTCAAACAGTGCGTTGGATGCCGACGTTGCCACGACAACAGCTCAGGAAAATAGCAATATTTCAAATAAAGTTCCAGGTATGTCATCTTTCGGATTCAATTAATGCTATTTATTTCTATATTATTTTAATGTGAATTCATAAGCCAGTTTTTATAAAACAGCTGGGCTCCTTCTGCGTTCCGAACGTAAAACGATGCACGCTGATTCGTTCCCGAGCGGTCGGGATCCTACGATATTGACGCTGATTGGTTCCCGAGCGGTCGGGATCCTACGATATCGACCCGACCGGTCAATGCGATTTTTCCTCGGACCGGTGAGTTTTGGCGGGAAAATTTCTGAGTTGATTTGAATCCAAATAAAAGGGATAAAGGGATCTTTATTTAAATATTCTGAACAATAAAATGTGCTGGAACATTACCGCTGGTTTTCTTTAAAGCTGTTTATCTAAAAATACGACAAATAAAAGCCGAACTAAACTGTCCGCAAGCAAAACTAAGAATCTCATAAAGCAGCCATCCTCCCTTATTTGACATACTGTGGACTAACACGGCATTTTTGTAAGAAGTCCGACAGCAATAAACTTGAAAAATCAACGAGAGAGGCCTCAGGGCGGTTTATAATGACTGGAACACTACATATAGCGAGCTATTAGTTAGAGCTAAAATGACTAATCTGTATAATAGACGTTACAGGACATAGCAATCTTTATGTTCAAGGTAAAAAATAAGCTGTTACCAAGGAACATTTTAGATATATTACATCTCAAACTCATTAATAATTCATGAGAAAACACAAAGGAAATCAGTACCGTGTCCGTGGTTTCGATATCGGAGGAAGAAATTACATAAATTAAGCAAACTTTCATCTTGATTTTCGGTCAGTACTGGAAAGTATTTGCCTTTGGTTTTAAACCTCGCGTCACAAACGTCTTTTTCAATTCTGCACTACACTAACCTAGATAATCAACTTCAAAAACATCCACTGATACTCCTAGGTTCAAACCATTTACTTTATAACGTCAGTCACTACCACTACCAACAGTCTTTCTCAAAACTACACTAACCTAGATGATCAACTTCAATAAACATCCACTGATACTCCTAGGTTCAAACCATTTAATTACTTTATAACGTCAGTCACTACCACCAACAGTCTTTCTCAAGCTACACTAACCTAGATGATCAACTTCAATAAACATCTACTGATACTCCTAGGTTCAAACCATTTAATTACTTCATAACGTCAGTCACTACCACCAACAGTCTTTTTCAAGGCTACACTAACCTAGATGATCAACTTCAATAAACATCTACTGATACTCCTAGGTTCAAACCATTTAATTATTTTTTATAACATCAGTCACTACCACCAACAGTCTTTCTCAAGACTACACTAACTTCTTAGATGATCAACTTCAATAAACATCTACATACCATTCCTTATACTGAAATCTCTAATTCTTATACGTAGATTGCTATGAGCCGGTCGATTTAGTATTTCTTGTCGACGGCTCCGGAAGTATTGATCCTTGGAGACAATTTCCTAAAGTTCGAAAGTTTCTTAAGGAAATAGCAGCTGGATTTCAGATCGGATCTTCAAAGACCAGAATAGCACTGGTGCAGTTTTCTGGAAGAACTTCACAACAAGTAGAGTTTGGATTGAACCAATATACAGACATCGATTCCATTATTAACGGAATTGATGCTATGCAACAATTGAGGTAAGAGAAGTGAGCGAAAACTGTAATTTACCTTACCTCTCCTCACTTCACGTCACCACCTCTTCTTCTCACTGCACTTAAATTCACTTCACCTCACCTCATCTCACACCTTAGCCTGGTACCCTGGCCCAATCAAAGAATATGGGCCAGGTAACCACTAAAGACTTCTGCTTTCCTATTGGTTGAAATTTCGCGCGTTTTTATTGGCTATGAGTAAAACTGCAATCGTCATAAGTGGATTTAGCCCTGATGACGCGAGAATGAGATTAGTGGTTACCTGGCCCATATTTCTTTTGAAATTGGGCCAGGGTACCAGGCTACTCACACCTCGCCTCGCCTCACCTCACATCAGATCACATCACATCACCTTACCGCAACCTCGCCTCAGTTCACGTCACTTCACCTCACCTCACTTCACCTCACGTCACCTCGCTTTACCTCACTTCACTTCACCTCACCTCACTTCACTTCACCTCACCTCACTTCACTTCACCTCACCTCACTTCACTTCACCTCACCTCACCTCACTTCACTTCACCTCACCTCACCTCACTTCACTTCACTTCACCTCACCTCACTTCACTTCACCTCACTTCACTTCACTTCACTTCACTTCACTTCACCTCACCTCACTTCACTTCACTTCACCTCACTTCACTTCACTTCACTTCACCTCACCTCACTTCACTTCACCTCACCTCACTTCACTTCACCTCACTTCACTTCACCTCACCTCACTTCACTTCACTTCACTTCACTTCACTTCACTTCACTTCACTTCACCTCACTTCACTTCACTTCACTTCACCTCACCTCACCTCACCTCACCTCACCTCACTTTTCTTCACTTCACGTCACCTCACGTCACCTCGCTTTACCTCACTTCACCTCACCTCACCTCACCTCACTTCACTTCACTTCACCTCACCTCACCTCACTTCACCTCACTTCACCTCACTTCACTTCACCTCACCTCACTTCACCTCACTTCACCTCACTTCACTTCACCTCACCTCACCTCACTTCACCTCACTTCACCTCACTTCACTTCACCTCACCTCACCTCACTTCACCTCACTTCACCTCACTTCACTTCACCTCACCTCACCTCACTTCACTTCACTTCACCTCACCTCACTTCACTTCACCTCACCTCACGTCACGTTACCTCCCCTTCAACTTCACTCCCTCCTTTCTTGTACTCATCTCACGTCACGTTACGTCACACCTCCTCACAACACCTCCTCAATTTCTCTCCTTATCACCTCACGTCACGTCACCTTACCACACCTCTTCACTTGCCTCACCACGCCTCACCTCACTTCCTCAACTCCCCTCCTCATCACATCACACTTCACCCCATCCTATCTCACCTCACTTCACCTCATCACATTACTTCACCTCACCTCATTTCACCTCACCTCATCTCACCTCACCTCACTTCGCCTTGCCTTACCTTACTTAACCTTACCTTAGGCCTTAGCTTAGCTTAGCTTAGCTTAGGGGTGTTGGTGGTACAATGGTTAGTGCACGTGCCTTTCACCTCTGCGACCCAGGTTCAATTCCTGTTCTCAGCAGTTATCTGATTAAAATTTCACCTTGGCCGCATGCGAGAAGAGTGCTTCCAGTTTGACTCTACCAAACACCACAGGTTTCCTCCGGGTACTCCGGTTTCCTCCTGTAGAAACACTGGACCAATGAGGGATGGCCCTTACTGGACCTCTAGGGAGAACAGTTAGAGCTATCCAGTATAAATAAGATTAATTTAGTTGGGTTTTTTTAGCTTAACTTAGCTTACCTTACACTACCTCACCTCGTCATCTCACCTCACCGCATTACCTCCTCATTTTGCCTCGCCTCACCTCACCACACCTCACCTCGCCATCTCACGTCACCTCTCCTCACCGCATTACCTCCTCATTTCGCCTCACCTCACCTCACCACACCTCGTCATATCACCTCACCTTACCTTACCTCCACTTTTCTCCTCGCCTCACCTCACCACACTTCACCTCGTCATCTCACCTCACCTCACCTCACTTCACCTCACCTCACCTCATCTTATCTCACCTCACCTCACCTCACCTTACCTTACCTCACCTCACCTCACCTCACATCATCTCACCTCACCTCACCTAATCTCACTTCACCTCACCTCACCTCACCTCACCTCACCTCACCTCACCTCACATCATCTCACCTCACCTCACCTCACCTCACCTAATCTCACCTCACCTCATCTCACCTCACCTCACCTCACTTCGCCTTGCCTTGCCTTACTTAACCTTCCCTTAGGCCTTCTTAGCTTAGCTTAGCTTAGCTTAGCTTAGCTTATCTTATCTTATCTTACCTTACCTTACCTTACCTTACACTACCTCATCTTACCTCACCACTCCTCACCTCACCTCACTTCGCCTTGCCTTACCTTACTTAACCTTACCTTAGGCCTCTTAGCTTAGCTTAGCTTATATTATCCTTTCTTACCTTACACTACCTCATCTCACCTCACCACTCCTCACCGCATTACCTCCTCATTTCGCCTCACCTCACCTCACCTCACTTCGTCATCTCACCTCTCCTCACCTTACCTTACCTCCACTTTTCTCCTCGCCTCACCTCACCTAAGACAATATAGATCGAAGTATCAAAACATTTCATCATAAACAGTTTTTTTTTAAACTATAGCTACGTCCAAAAACCTTTAAAATACTCATTAATAATTCATGACGAAAATTCAAAAGAAATCAATACCGTAGCAGTGGTTGTAAATCGGATACAGCATCGTCCTGATTTACATAAACTTTAGCTTCGATTTTCTCGGCTAAAACAGACCGTATCCCCAAAATAGTTGGTGAACTTGATTACTTATAGATGCATTTGCATTTTAAGAAAGATACAGCATTCGCAGCCGAGCTGTATCTGATTTACTACGGCTCGCTTGCAGCTCGGCTTGTAAATCAGATACAGCTCGGCTGCTCATGCTGTATTTATAAGTAATAACATGACTTGAGGGAAATTAGCGATTAAATTTCCCCGCCGCCGAGGGAAGATTTGCGGCCCGAGGACTTTTACAAATCTTCCCGAGGCAAAGGGGAAATTTAATCGCTGATTTCCCGAAAAGTCATGTTATTAGTTTGTAATATTATGATCGCCGAGGAAAACTTTGAGAATCTTACCGACAGGAAATTTACACGGTTGATCAGAGAAGTTGCATCTAATTTTCCCGTGCATGTTGATGAGGGAAAATATATGCAAGCGGGAAATTTAGAAGAAGACAAAAGATTTCTTTGTCTTCCAATTTTCCCTCATCAACATGTACGGGAAAATTAGAAGAAGACAAAGGATTTCTTTGTCTTCTAATTTTCCCTCATCAACATGCACGGGAAAATTAGAAGACAAAGGATAAATTTCCCTCTTGCATGAGCAATGAGGGAAATACGAGGTTTACATTCCCTCGGAGAACAAAAGAATCCGAGGCGATCATGGTATTACTATTCCATAACCCAAAGTAGTGTTAACCTATGTCCAACTACAAAATCGTGTTATCGTCTTTCTTCAGAGGCAATACGTACATTGGCGAAGGAATGAAACTAGTTGAGAGACAAGTCTTCACAGAAGCTAACGGAGATCGTCCACAAGTACGTAATGTCCTAATGGTATTCACCGATGGTGAAGCAACTGATTTCCAAGTGGCCAAAGAGGTATCAAAGAAAATTAAAGACAACGGTACAACGATAATTTGTATTGGAGCAGGGAATGAATACACGCTTCAAAGATTCCGCTCTCAGCTTCAAGAATTCGCCAGTGAACCACCCGAACAGTACGTTTTAACAGGAGGATTTGAACAACTAAACACAATAGTGAAAAGTATATCTTCAAAAACATGCGAAGGTAATGTAGGCCCCGTTAATTTACACCAGACCGGACGAATGTTTATCCGGATAAAAATTTGTCCGGGTGAATACGTTTACACGGTTCCGCGAAAAATTCGTTCACTTTACCTTTCCGTTTATACACGGAGTCGTATTAGACGTAAGTTCGAGGAGAACTGTCGGGGTTATTGGGTAAACTTTTCGGGTTAATGAGGGTAAAAATGGTTAGTAAATAGTGGGGATTGGTCTTGTGATATGCGTAAAGGCCTGGCCAAACGCTTTCAACATTTCATTCAACATCGTTCAACATTGTTGAATTCAACATGTTGAAAGCGTTTGGCCACCCCTGTTGAATGATGTTGAACGTTGTTGAATGGTGTTGAATGATGTTAAACGAAATTTGAACATGTTCAAATTTTCGTTCAACACGCGTTCAACATTTCTATTGTTCTCAAAATGTTCAAAGGTGTTGAACGCATTTGGCCACATTTCACTCAACTTTGTTGAACAGAGACATGCGCCATGCGGGATATTGTCGATTCCAGCTTTTGTGGTAGCCCGCGTTCAATTAATTGTCATTCATGAATGTCGAACGATGTTGAATTCATTTGGCCACACGTGCTTTTAACATTATTCAACATCATTCAACAATGTTGAATGATGTTGAATGCGATGTTGAAAGCGTTTGGCCAGGCTTAAGGAAACACCGAAACGAGCCACCATTTTGTAACAACGTTTTGGTGTTTATAAAATTTGGTTTGGTCGTTTGGAAAGGTAATTATGTCGGGAATTGCTCGAAAGCATTAATTACGAAGGCCGCGTTCAGGATCTCGACAGCCGAAATAGTTGTCCACGTGTTCTATTGGTCAGGCTTTAATTAGATTACTGCAACCTGAAAGCGAGATTGGTGGTGTCGTCGACAAAAGGTTCCTTCGCCGCTTTAAGCATTTCGGGGAGGGGGGGTAGGACCTCTGGGACCAAGGTAGTGTACTATATATCCGAAAAATAATAGAGATTTTAAAAATTGAAAAAAAATATATCTTCATTTCTAAGCGGTCTTATTTATTAAGTCAATTTTATTACCTCTGGGAAAGCCCTCGGATAGGGATAAGTTTTTTTCTTTTCTTTTCATACAGAAGCCAAAAATCCGCCGCCTACTGCAGAAACAAATACGACGGACGGTTAGTATTTAGTAACATCTATTTTTATAAAACTAATTTAATTTAGAGAAGAAAAAAAGCGAAAATGGCATTCAGATCTATATGTAGACAGATTAAATACCGAAAACATTTAGAAAAAAAAATACAGGAGGGAAGAGAAAAGAAGGGATCGATGAGAAAAGAAGAGAAATGAAGTGAGGTGAAGAGAAGGGAAGGGAAGAGAAGAGAAGAGAAGGGAAGGGAAGGGAAGGAAAGAGAAAGGAAGGGAAGGAAAGGAAAGACAAGGGAAGGGAAGGAAAGACAAGGGAAGGGAAGGGAAGAGATGAGAAGAGAAGGGAAGTGAAGGGAAGGGAAGGGAAGGGAAGGGAAGGGAAGGGAAGGGAAGGGAAGGGAAGGGAAGGGAAGGGAAGGGAAGGGAAGGGAAGGGAAGGGAAGGGAAGGGAAGGGAAGGGAAGGGAAGGGAAGGGAAGGGAAGGGAAGGGAAGGGAAGGGAAGGGAAGGGAAGGGAAGGGAAGGGAAGGGAAGGGAAGAGAAGAGAAGAGAAGAGAAGAGAAGAGAAGAGAAGAGAAGAGAAGAGAAGAGAAAAGGGAAGGGAAGGGAAGGGAAGGGAAAGGAAGAGAAGAGAAGAGAAGGAAGGGAAGAGAAGAGAAGGAAAGGAAAGAGAAAGGAAGGGAAGGAAAGAGAAGACAAGGGAAGGAAAAACAAGGGAAGGGAAGGGAAGAGATGAGAAGAGAAGAGAAGGGAAGGGAAGGGAAGGGAAGGGAAGGGAAGGGAGGGGGGGAGGGGAGGGGAGGGGAGGGGAGGGGAAGGGAACGGAAGGGAAGGGAAGGGAAGGGAAGGGAAGGGAAGGGAAGGGAAGGGAAGAGAAGAGAAGAGAAGAGAAGAGAAGAGAAGAGAAGAGAAGAGAAGAGAAGAGAAGAGAAGAGAAGAGAAGAGAAGAGAAGAGAAGAGAAGAGAAGAGAAGAGAAGAGAAGAGATGTGAAGAGACGAGAAGAGACGAGAAGAGAATTTTCAGTTCTCCAGATCTAAATACTTTGTTCTGTTATGGTTAGAGCGTCTGGGGTAGCGTTCGGAAGGTTGTGGGTTCGAGTCCCGTCTGGAGTTCAGACTTTTCTGACTATCAAAAACGAACTACAGCTTGTATTACACAGCGTGAACTAACAAAGTTTTTTTATTGCAACTACTATCTTTCTATACCCAGCAGCAAATCTTAATAGCTACAAGACGGCGAACCATTATTGGGCATTCGACGTAGCCAATGGCGACATCGTGACTGACCTGATTGGCAGAAAGCGTTGCACATTGACAGCGGGGGCACATCTCTTCATGTCGGTCAAACGAAAAATGGTGGCTTCCATGGTAGAGAACGGTGGATATTTAGATTTCGGAAGCTGGGCAGGAGAATGCATTGCTGATCCCGACCTGTGTACAGAAGGATTATCCATTAGTATGTGGCTAAGGATAAAATTAGACAACACCGACTTGAACAGCGAGTATCAGTATATTATATCAACTGGAGCTGAGGGCGAGACTATGAGGGGAATCGTCTTCTTATTAAAGGTAAGCCATAAGCCCGGGGGGTGGGGGTACTCTGGTGGGGGTAGGGGTGTGCCGCCGTGACCTCAAAATCCTGACCCTATCCCAGACGCCTAAACTAAAAAATCAATACCCTATCCCAGCACTGATGTCACATCGGCATCCATACCCTATCTCAGACCAAAATAGGCACCCTATACAAGCATCAAGAATTTCAGTTTCCGGCCCAATTACGATGCACTACGGGATAGAATCAAAGGCCAAGTCAGAGCACCAATTAAGTCAGTGCCATTGTTAACAAAGAATATTCATGAGCCACAACAAATAAACAATATGGCACTGACTTAATTGGTGCTCACTTGACCTTTGATTCTATCCCAAAGTGCATCATAATTGGGCCGGAAACTGAAATTCTTGATGCTTGTATTCCAGACCAAAATGGACAATTGGTATACCCTATCCCAGATCCCGGAGCTCAAAAACCTTATATACGAGAGTATACCACCGGTCATAAGTCGGTTATCTATCCGTTCCTTCGTCCTTCCATCCACTACTGTACAGTACTGTACTTTTTATGCATAAGTAACTGATGTAACTACCGTGTTTAAATAAAGTTTTCGTATCGTATCTATCCCTTTCCATATCCATTCATACCAGTCCATATCCTCCATAACCTTCTATATCCATCCATATACATATATATCCACCCACATCATCTATATCCATGAATATCAATGTATATCCATCGATATCCATCCATCTATATCCATCTATATCATCAATATCCATGTATATCAACGTATATTTAGCAATATCCATCTATATCCATTATACCCATCCCTATCCATCTATAGCCATATCCTCCCTCCCCTCCCTCCTTCCTTCCTTGCTTCCTTCCTTCCTTCCTTCCTTCCTCCCTCCCTCCCGCCCTCCCTCCCTCCCTCCCTCCCTCCCTCCCTCCCTCCCTCCCTCCCTCCCTCCCTCCCTCCCTCCCTCCCTCCCTCCCTCCCTCCCTCCCTCCCTCCCTCCCTCCCTCCCTCCCTCCCTCCCTCCCTCCCTTTCTTGCTTGCTTGCTTCCTTGCTTGCTTGCTTCCTTGCTTGCTTGCTTCCTTCCCTCCATTCCTTCCTCTCTCCCTCCCTCCTTCGTTCATTCCTTCCTTCCTTGCTTGCTTGCTTCCTTGCTTCTTTCCTTCCTTCTTTCTTTCTTTCTTTCCTTCCTTCCTTCCTTCCTCCCTCCCTCCCTCCCTCCCTCCCTCCCTCCCTCCCTCCCTCCCTCCCTCCCTCCCTCCCTCCCTCCCTCCCTCCCTCCCTCCCTCCCTCCCTCCCTCCCTCCCTCCCTCCCTCCCTCCCTCCCTCCCTCCCTCCCTCCCTCCCTCCCTCCCTCCCTCCTCCCTCCCTCCCTCGCTCCCCTCCCTCCCTCCCTAAATCTAAAAAAACATGATGTGTTATTTAGGCCAAAGACGAGGTGTATAAACTTTTGGTTCGCACGACAGGACAAGCTTGGTCCATCACGCTGCCTTCTGACCGAATACCAAGTGTTTGGTTCAATTTTGCCTTTTCATGGAAGAGAAGTTTGGGTTTGGCCGTTTACCTCAACGGGTTTAAGCAAGTAAATAAGAAAAATTATATTTTACATAGGATGGTATAGAATAAAATACGAGAGTGAAAAATAACGAGTAGAGTAGAGTAGAGTGGAGTGGAGCGGAGTGGAGTGGAGTGGAGTGGAGTGGAGCGGAGCGGAGCAGAGCAGAGCAGAGCAGAGTAGAGTACCTCCCCTGACCTTTCACAAAATCTATTTTAGATAGAAGAAAGTCTAAAGCCGACCAATGTAGAAGGCCCAGACGTTTCGGATTCACTGTTTATCGCGCGAGCAGCAACGAGCACCAGTCAAGAATATCAGACTAAGTTCAGAATTGACGACTTCGCCATTTTCTATCGGTTCTTGACAGATCAAGATATCCAAAGCATACTGTTCGAAGGTAAAATAAAAACCCAATAAAAACAAGACCAGTTTGTCGTTGTAAATATCTTGGAATTTCACTGAAGATCTAACTTACTTTTCGTGTTTCTTATTGCAGTAACTGGTTCTCAAACGGGAGGTAAGCTTTCTTTAGTATTGATATTTATATACTTATACGGCTGAACTCGTTTTTAGGCCATTACGCCAAACGGCGCACGTACGTTGATTGGTCACTAAGGTATGAAGTTTTTAGCGGGAAATTTTCTGAGTTGATTTGAATTATATATACAGTATGTAATATTTAAAACACGAGCAGGAGTGTTTTATCAGATTTAAAACCACGAGGGCGCAGCCCGAATATTTTAGATCTGATAAAACACGTGATGCGAGTGTTTTGAATGGCTTCAAAAACGATTCGTTATTGGATGTTATGTTCATTGCCGTGCTCCATCTAGTTTTATACAATACCCTGGTTGCTATGCGTGTTTTCATTGGTTGTTGCCCATGATCTATTAGAGGACAGACGCATGGTCACGTCAGATCACGTCAGCTGACTTGCTTTTTTCCTTTTTCATGCCCCAAAATCCGGCAAGAGTTTCGACAAAAACCTTTTAAACTTTTATTGTATAAAACAAATAGATTCCATTTTTTTGTTGTCTGTTCAGTTATAGATGCACAGAGGACGTCACAACGTGGTAAGAACATCAGTGACCCACTCGACTGCGTCTCGTGGGCCACTTTTTTGTTCTTACCACGTTGTGACGTCATCTGTGCATCTATAACTGAACAGACAACGGCAAAATGGAATCTATTTGTTAAATGGAGCACGCACGACAGCCAATCAAAAACGTTGCTATATCAAAGCTATGTTTTAAATAAATATACAGTATATGTAAACATTTTGAGTAAGAAAGCTAGACTAAGTTCGTCTTGTTTTTCAAAGGTACAGTGGACTTGTGTTCGTCAACCCCTTGTAAGAACGGTGGAGTGTGCTCTCTGGACTCAGATACAAAGATTGGTTTCGTATGCCAGTGTGCGCCCGGCTGGACTGGAGATACATGTGAAGGTAAAATCCGTGAAGTGTAAAATTTTCTGGCATTACCCAGAAAATATATAAATTCAGTGATACATCGTTAGTCATCTGATGATTGCGTTAAGTTTCTCAAACTCATTAATAATTCACAAGATGAAAACACAGGAAATCAGTACCGAGACCGTGAACTGGATACCCGGTCTTAATTAGCATAGAATTTTGCCAACTTTCAACCCGATTTTTTCCATAAAATACCGATTTGTTTGAGAAGCTAGATCAAACACTCGAAAGAGTGTTTATCACTTCTCGGTGACTGGATAACGGATGAAACACTAGCTCTTCCCCGTGTTTGATCTATTACATGAAACACAGTAATGACGACGTGTATATTAGATAGTATATTTATTAAAGAAACCTCCTGATTTACATAAACTTTAGCTTTGATTTTCTCGACTTAAGGCCTGGGGAAACGCTTTCAACATTTCATGCAACATCGTTCAACATTGTTGAACGCATGTTGAACGAAAATTTGAACATGTTCAAATTTCGTTCAACATCATTCAACACCATTCAACAACGTTCAACATCATTCAACAGGGTGGCCAAACGCTTTCAACATGTTGAATCACGGTTGAATTCAACAATGTTGAACGATGTTGAATGAAATGTTGAAAGCGTTTGGCCAGGCCTTTAGACAACATTTTCGTTTTAGAAAAATTACTACGCTAATGAACTTACCAAATAGATCGGGTTTTTTACAGAATTCGTGTCCGTTCTGTATCGGGATACGGGCACTCGGCTTCGTGCCTCGTGTCTGTGTACCACAATACAGAACGGCCACTCACTCTGTAAATAACATATATATATATATATATATATATATATATATATATATATATATATATATATATATATATATATATATATACATATATATAAGCTAGAAATGCTCAATAAAAAGGCGCTTCGTCTTATATTAAACGATATTAAACGATCGGGTTAGCTCTTATAGGACCCTTCTTGAAAAAATGGGTGTGACTTCACTTCAAAATCATAGAATTCAGGATATGCTTGTCATTGTGTATAAATGCCTAAGTCGTAGGTCACCAGTATATCTGAATTCTCTTCTTGAATGGAGGTCAAACACCTACAACCGAAGAGGATTGCATAATCTTAATTCATTATCTCTTTTAAAAATTCGATTCGAAATTTCATTGTCGATGAGACCTTTTAGCATCTAGTTTCTATCGATGTTGCTGGATGTCATCGACAGTTAATTTATTATATTTGGGTTTGTGTTTGTTTTGTTTTTTTGTTTTTTTGTTTTTTCTCTCTATAAAATACGTACTAAATTAACATTCGACGAGTTTTCTATTTTGTCATATTTAATGTATTTATTTTTTCTTCGGAGATACTAGCAAATATGCTAATCTAAAATCCGAATTGAAATAAAGTTTATGTATGTAAAGTAAAATATATATTTAATGTTTTGTTTCAGTGTCGTCTAATAGGACGCCGAGCACAGGGACGACTGACACGTCAGGTCAACCATCACAAACATCTGGTTCTCCGACATCACCTGGTGAACCTCCGGGTCCCGGTCAATCCCCACCAGACACCTCACAACCATCTGGTTCCCCAACATCACCTGGTGAACCTCCGGGTCCCGGTCAATCCCCACCAGACACCTCACAACCATCTGGTTCCCCAACATCACCTGTTGAACCTCCGGGTCCCGGTCAATCCCCACCAGACACCTCACAACCATCTGGTTCTCCGACATCACCTGGTGAACCTCCGGGTCCCGGTCAATCCCCACCAGACACCTCACAACCATCTGGTTCTCCGACATCACCTGGTGAACCTCCGGGTCCCGGTCAATCCCCACCAGACACCTCAGGACCGGCCGGTTCTGCAACAGGTGAACCACCTTCAGCCACCCCAGAAAGACCAAAAGGCTGTCCGCCTTGTCCAAATTCATCTGGATTCAAAGCTTCAGAGCAAACATCATCTACACCAAGTGAACCTCCACCACCCCCTCTCCCACCTCCTCCCCCTCCTCCCCCACCACCGCCCCCACCTCCACCAGCCACCCTTCCTCCCCCTCCCCCACCTCCCCCTCCACCACCCCCACCTCCTGATACTGATGGCAAGCCTGCATCTCAACAGGCCGAAAGACCAAAAGGCTGTCCACCTTGTCCAAACTCATCTGGAAAGGAACCAACCGATACACCAGTTATCCCTGGTAGTCCCAGTAATCCTAGCAGCTCAGGTGATCCTACTGACGGTGGAAGCCTGAATTCATCCTATGGTAAGTGCAGCCATAAATAGTAACACGCTAGATAAGAAACCTAATGACGTGGGCATAACAACCTAGTTGCCAACCAACGGTTTAAGAGATTTGAATCCTCACGAAAGCGGCATATATTCTTTATCTGTTTGTTCTAGCTACTCCTGGTGGTGGTCCCGGTACTCCTGGTGGTGGTCCCAGTACTCCTGGTGGTGGTCCCAGTACTCCTGGTGGTGGTCCCAGTACTCCTGGTGGTGGTCCCAGTACTCCTGGTGGTGGTCCCAGTACTCCTGGTGGTGGTCCCAGTACTCCTGGTGGTGGTCCTAGTACTCCTGGTGGTAGTCCCAGTACTCCTGGTGGTGGTCCCGGTACTCCTGGTGGTGGTCGCAGTGCTCCTGTTAGTTCAAGTACACTTGTTGTTACCAGTGCTACTGCTGGTCCCAGTACATCTGGTGGCGTTCCTAGTACTCCTGGTGGTCCCAGTACTCCTGGTGGTAGTGGTCCCAGTACCCCTGGTGGTGGTCCCAGTACTCCTGGTGGAGGTCCTATTACTCTAGATAGTCAACCACCACCATCAAAAGCAGATTCAGCACACACATATCACTACATTTACCCACCAATCTTTGGTCCCTATTCGGCTGCAGGTAATCGTTCGAAAAATTGACTTAAAACAACGATATTGAAATGCCCATCCACCTATAACCAAATGCCACTTAAACTATTCTAAATCGTTTAAATTTAGAAATAAATCAACTCGTGCACTAATTTTATGCATGATAAAATTACTCCATTTAAATCAATCAATCATGATTTAATTAATTAATCAATAATTGTTATTATTGTTAATGTATTATTAACTATTTAATTTAACTAATGACTAATTAATTAATTTTAGTTAATTAATAACTATTTTAATTAATTAACTACTTAATTAAATTAATGTTATTATTAATTAACACGATATTAATTAATTAATGTTATTATTAGTTAATTAGTTTAATCAAGTAATTAATTAATTATTGAACAATTAGTTAATGCTCGTTAAGTAATAACAAAATTAAATAACTAATTAATATCATTATGTTAATTAATAATAACATTAATACAATTAGCTAATTAATGGACCTTTTCACCAATTTTCACCGGCGCCATTTTGAATTCGCAATGCATTGTGATCTATCCAGGGTAACAAACTCAATTAAAAAGGTGATTGCGTAGTGTGGAGACACACTGAGGTAAATTTATCTTTATAAACACTTTCGTGGCAACAATGTTAAATATGATCGTTGTGATATTAGTAAAAGCAACAATTAGAATACAGAATACAGATTTTAATTACTTCTTCCCACAAGGGGCTTTTCAAGAGCAATTTACATTACTAAATTTCAAGTGGCAGAGTCGAAGGCATATTAAAGGCGCTCGAAGCAGCCGCCCTACGACACATTTATGACACATGTCAGACCACGAATCACAGACCTAGGTGTTGATTTTATGGAGGGAGGAAAACCGGAGAACCCGGCGAAAAACCCTCGAAGCACAGGAGAGACCAACTAAACTCTATTCACACGAGTGTTTCAAGCTCGAGAACAATTCTCGGACGTATAAGGATAGATTATAATACAATATTTACAATACAATATTTATTTATTGGGGGGTACCAGGCTATACGTTTGACCATTAAAATAAATATAAATAAATAGATTACAAGTAATAAATAGGTATAACAATAACAGTTAATACTCATTAATAATTCATGACGAAAATTCAAAATAAATCAATACCGTAGCAGTGGTTGTAAATCGGATACAGCATCGTCCTGATTTACATAAACTTTAGCTTCGATTTTCTCGGCTAAAACAGACCGTATAATATAAAAAAATAGTTGGTGAACTTGATTACTTAGATGCATTTGTATTTTAAGAAAGATTCGCATCCGAGCTGTATCTGATTTACTACGGCTCGCTTGCAGCTCGCCTTGTAAATCAGATACAGCTCGGCTGCTCATGCTGTATCTATTACTTATAAACTAGGTTTAACAATAATAGTTATAAAGAGCAATATAGAGAATTATGAAGATCTATTTACAAGTATGGTTTATAAGCACCTGTTGCATTGGCAGCCGGAAAAACGCATTCCCTTAATTTGGGAACGAAATTCAGACATAGAAGTAGAAGATTTAGCAGCAGTTGGTAGTTGGTTCCAGATATGTGATATAATATAAATAAACGAGTTATGCATATATAGATTATTATAAGTAGGTTGATTAACAGTAGTGTCTGATGGTAGCCATGTGGGACCACCCGTTAGATGCATTATTTAACAATTATTCGCCGAAGGCGAGGTGAATATCGGTGAATAACCTCGACTTCGTCTCGGTTATTATTCACCGATATTCACTGAGCCTGAGGCGAATAATTGTTTTAGTATAAATACACATTTTCGTACTTTTAGGAACAGCACTTTCTGTAAAATTGCTCATTTCCTCGTCTGTCGCATTGACAGATTCGCTGGCGGCCATTTTGAATAAACGCTGTAGGTGATTATCGAGAATTAGTCCGAAGTAGCTCGACCAATCAGCGCGCGCGATTTTCTATAATCACCTGTGTATTTATACTAAACACTTATAAAGGATAAAGGATAAAGGACTGGGTGGCTAATCATCCTTACTTGCAGCCAGCGGCTGAATTGCGAAGGACGCAGATCAACGTGGCCGTGTCGAGGCATATCAAAGGCGCTCCAAGCAGCCGCCAACGACACAGTTCAGACCACGGATCACAGCTAAGATGTTAGGTGTTGATTTTACGGAGGGAGGAAAACCGGAGAACCCGGCGAAAAACCCTCGAAGCACAGGAGAGATCAACTACAACTCTACTCACATGAGTCCAAGCCCAACAACGGGGTCATTCCCAAGCGGTCACCCATCCAAGTACTAACCCCGTCTAACCGGGCTTAACTTTTTGGTGAGAGGCAGCGCGCTAACAGCACACGCCACCCGTGTATAATTACCATAGCAAGTTGTGCAAACATCGTTTCCGGTTTCGTAAGTTTCATATCCAGTTCCCCTCGATTATCTATGCATATACTTACTACCAATTAATCACTTAATTTAATTAGCGTTATTAAGAAAAGTGATTAATCGATTAATATAATTTTGTTTCTTATTTAGATGATTGTACTCCGGAGTGTGTGAGTGATTGTACATCTGGCAAGTGTAGTCAAGGATGTTGTGGTTCTTGTCCGCCGGTGTGCAAGAGAGTCTGTCGTTCAGACTGTCCTTCGCGATGCTGCGGTAAAGACGCGATTATACCGCAACGACGTCACTACATAACTCGACCCAGTTCCTTTGGAGGAGACGAAAAATACACCAAAAAGTTCCAGGGCGATCACTAAATAGTATACACGAGAAGTAGGTTTCAAGATGGCCGCCAATATTTGTATAACTGAACTGCGGCTACTCTATATCAATGACTGGCAATGGGTCGTCAACCCACTGAACTCTAAAAAGACTGGAACGATAACTCGGGGGGGGGGATTTTGAAGCCAGTGCCAGTCTCTTTGCAGGTAGCTCCCGTGCTTCAAGTTACTTAATTTTCATCCTGCCATATATTTTGTTTGGGACGATAACAAATTACTCCAAAACAACGAATAGTTGAAATACATTGTGTACGTATGTTTTTAGAAATAGCATTGCCTTCAATTTGATGTATAGCATAAGTTTCCTCGTTATGTTAAACTTTTTCAAATGTAGTAAATGTTCGGCCATATTCCGTTGGGAAATAATGACTAAGAAACTTGTAGTTTTTCTGAGTTTTGAGTTGAAATACTTAACGCCGAACGTTGGGCTGTATATGAAACTGAAGCTATTGAAAAATGCTATTTGGTATAGAAACTTCAAGAGTTTAGCTAAAAGGGAAATAATTAAAAACTATAAAAACAACTGCCATTTTGTAACGTTCGGCAAACAAAATGGCAGTTGTTTTTCTATTTTTTAAATATTTCCCTTTTAGCTAAAGTCTTGAAGTTTCTATACCAAATAGCATTTTTCAATAGCTTTAGCTTCATATACAGCCCAACGTTCAGCGTTAAGTATTTCAGCTCAAAACTCAGAAAAACTAACGTTTAAAGATTTTTGGCTTGATCCAATCATAGGGCCTGTTTATGGAGTTACCATTCCAGTCTTCCTTTGTCTTCCTATAGAGTTCACTGCGTCAACCTCGTACCCGGTACGATGTTGGCAATGGGTGACCAATCCAAGATGAACACCGCTGCCAAACGTTTGCGCATGCGTAAATTCGCTAGAGTAAACATTGCAAGAGAAGTGGGAACTAGCCGTGGCGACAACAACCAGACAGTGTGGACTAAGTAAGACTCGACTATTCATTTGTGTTTTAAAAAAAAGGGTAAAGAAAATTACGAAGAGGTAATTTCCGAATATGTTGACAAAGAAGCCATGCACAAATTATCTACCTTATCTTTTTGGTAGTATGCTTATAATTTTAACTTTTGTGTCGGACTCTCGGACGAGTCCAAATATTTCAGTGTTTTCCCGCTCTTTTTCTGAGGTCGAGCACGGACGTCGCGCATGCGCAAAACGTTTGGCAGCGATGTTTCCAAGGTGACGGTTTATGGGTCCTTTCTCCCATAGTAGTGACCGCAGACGTTTTTCTTATAAATTAATTAATAACTAAGATAATCGGCTTGCAGGCGCGGTTGAGCCCACAGTCAAGTAAAAATATTGGTCAGCGGTCTCTACCATGCGAATTCAAACAACCTCCTACCCAGGCTTTTCGCTCTCGCGAACTCGTCGAGCGAGAAGCCTGGCGTGGGCTGGTCACGTGCCTCCCAGAATCTGGGTATACTAAGGGGGGGGGGGGGGTTCGTTTACACGGTCGTTTACACGTTCACCTTGTGGGAAAGAGTTTCCGAGTAATTCGTCAGTCATTGACAGAATACCAGAATTGCCGCGATGAAAGATATTTTGGCAGTGAGTTACATCGCAAATCTGGAGACACAAGCGGCAGCACGAACTGTTTCGACATCAAGCCAGATCCAGGTGCAGTTGCATTCTTAAATGATACGAAATGATATGTGATCTCGTGTCGCGGCAATTTAATAAACCGAAACTATACGTTTGAATGAGGATAACACCACAAGACAATACGTACTTAGCATCCCCTCCCTAATAACGGTATTTTAAAACCTCCGAGATTCTGGGAGGCACGTGACCAGCCCACGCCAGGGTTTTCGCTCGACGAGTTCGCGAGGGCGGGAGCGAAAATCCTGGGTACGAGGTTGAATTTCAAAGATGTATAAAAACGAAAGAATTTCGACTTTCAGTTTTTGTAACAATTTGGGCATTCATTTAGATTAACACTAGTATTATTTGTAACGAATAGATATTACAAGGGATAAATTTATGGAGGCATTTCGCGCTCTCTCTCTGTCGTCTGTACTTCTTTCCCTCCTTCCCTCTTTCCTTCCTTCCTGCCTTCCTTCCTTCCTCTCTCCGTCCCTTCCCTCCCTCCCTTCCCTTCCCTTCCTCCCTCCCTCCCTCCCTCCCTCCCTCCCTTCCCTCCCTCCCTTCCCTCCCTCCCTTCCCTCCCTCCCTTCCCTCCCTTCCCTTCCCTCCCTCCCCTCCCTCCCTTCCCTCCCTTCCCTCCCTTCCCTTCCCTCCCTCCCTCCCCTCCCTCCCTCCCTCCCTCCTCCCTCCCTCCCTCCCTCCCTCCCTCCCTCCCTCCCTCCCTCCCTCCCTCCCTCCCTCCCTCCCTCCCTCCCTCCCTCCCTCCCTCCCTCCCTCCCTCCCTCCCTCCCTCCCTCCCTCCCTCCCTCCCTTCCTACCTTCCTTCCTTCCTTCCTACCTTCCTACCTACCTACCTATATAAATAAAGTTAGTTTAGTCTCCGGCCTGGACCAATGAGGGATGGTCCTTACTGTACCTCTAGGGAGAACAGTTTAGATATAGTAGGTAATTATGGTGAAGGAAAATTTCGAGTGTAGAATATATACATTATAAGACCAAACCAGGACCTGTTTCGAAAAATGCAACATCAAGGCCTTTCGGCTAGGAATTGAACCCGCGACCCTGCGATGCTAGTGCAGTGCTCTGACCACTGAGCTACAGAAGCCGTTGCCAAGAGCTTGGCCACGAGTTCTGTATATATAATGTGGTAATGCCGGGAGTAGAATTGGGTATAAGAAATTTTTTCATGATTTTCTTACACTGCTAAAGTCAACCGAAAAATTTCGGCTGGCTCGAGCGGGATTTGAACTCACACCTTCGGGTAGCCTTCGGGTAGCCTTCGGGTAGCCTTCGGGATACCGGTCTACCTGTTGAGTAGACTGAACCCAGTCCCTCCGAAGACGGCGCGCGGGAGAGAAAAGGAAGGACTGTGGACAATGTCGTTGAAGTTGCATTTCCCGTGCCCTGACAAACGCAAAATTCCCATTGGCTGAAATCGTTGATTGACAGGTCAAGTTAATTAATATTCAAGAATAATCGATCGTCTGGATTCTGGACTCTGGATCCATATGATATTTGTTTTAATTTCACAACACGAATTAATAGGTTGGCAATTATTTCTTAGCTGAAAGGAAAAGTATTCTTCGTATAAATTGTATTCTCTCGACAGGTTAGCTGAAATCAACAGGGCGAGAACGGAGAAGCCGAGAACACGAACGGTCCTGTGACTCCTGTCTGGTTGTATCCTGGTTTGAATCAATATTTATATCATATTCAAACGATCATGTTGACATATATATATAATTTGGTTATATGGGACTGGTTCTACGTTAAATTATAAACTTAATCTAAGGAATAATATTGAGAAATTTTAATATATAATAAAATTTTAAAAAATTACTAGGCGGAGCCTAGGACAAACGCAACTTCAACGACATTGTCCACAGTCCCTCTTTTTCAACCTCGTCCCCAGGGCATTTTGCCTCCACGTCGGGAGGTCGGCGAAAATGGCCCTGGCATCGGCTGGTCGATTCTATAATCTGATTGGCCGGTTTAAGAACCCGATTAATTCAGATAGAGTATAATTTATTCAGGAAATTTGAATTGCAATGGGATCCACTCTGCAAAGTTTACTCAAAGAATGGAAACGATAGCTTTGGTTATAGTCAAGAACAACATTAGATGTATGTTTGTTCATGACATTTACATGTCTTCTGGATAATCGTGGGAGTATCATGATGAATAATGCTAGCCCAGTTGCTTTTCTGGTGAAGGCTTCACATCAGTGACTCGACAAAGCGTTGAATATTTCTATTTATTATTCATGCATACGTATTATACAAAGAGCAAAACACAAAAGCCGCATAAATTTTCTTGCCATAACACCCCAAAATTCTGGGTGTCACGTGACCAGCCGATGCCAGGGCCATTTTCGCCGACATCCCGACGTGGAGGCAAAATGACCTGGGGACGAGGTTGCCTCTTTTTCTCTCCCGCGCGCCGTCTTCGGAGGGACACAGATTGGAGGCGAGTTTTATCCAACTTAAGTGCACGAGATATTCTCGCGACAACTTAACGCTAATCCGTGACTTGGACCGTGAGGAAGTGCAGTGTTTCAATTTTATTACAGAACGACCCTCAGAGAAACATGAGCAAAATTTTTAATGATTTTCTTACACTGCTAAAATAATTCCTGATAATCAACTATAGCGTTTATTAAAAATGGTCGCCAGCCAATTTGTCAATGCGACAGACGAGGATGTTAACAATTTTAAAGAAAATGCTGTTGCTAAAAGTACGAAAATGTGTATTTATACTAAAACGTCTCGTCTCGTCTCGTCTCGGTTATTATACACCGATATTCACCTCGCCTTCGGCGAATAATTGTTAATTAACAATTATTCGCCGAAGGCGAGGTGAATATCGGTGAATAATAACCTCGACTTCGTCTCGGTTATTATTCACCGATATTCACTGAGCCTGAGGCGAATTATTGTTTTAGTATAAATACACATTTTCGTACTTTTAGGATCAACATTTTCTTTAAAATTGTTAATTTCCTCGTTTGTCGCATTGACAACTTGGCTGGCGGCCATTTTGGAAAAACGCTGTAGGTGATTATCGAGAATTAATCCGAAGTAGCTCAACCAATCAGCGCGCGCGATTTTCTATAATCACCTGTGTATTTATACTAAATATAAATAAAGTTAGTTTAGTTTAATCTGGTTTCCTCCTGTAGTAACACTAGACCAATGAAAGATAGCACTCACTCATCTCTTAGGGAGAACAGTTTAGATATGACTGATAGGATTATCCAGTATAAATAAACTTAGCTTCGTCTAAAAATTACAAAACAAATAGAGAAAATTACTCTTAAAAACGACGTTTAATCCCACTCAGCAGTAAGTTAAACTTTTACCTATTGTTTGCTAGTCCAGTGGTCCACAATTCAACGTCGTCTCGACGAAGCTTAAAGATAAAAGAAGTTTAAATTATCACATGCAGAATGTGACACTTCGAAAATGACGTCAAACTAATCACCTCGAAAAACAACAACTTAAAATTTCCGGAAAAACAGCGAATAAGTCTATTACTCTAGGCTACTAAAATAGTCTGGTGTTAGACAGGGTAAAATAGTTTGGCTGATTAGACTAAAATAATCTGGAGTTAAACAGAGTAAAATAGTCTGGTGTTAGACAGAGTAAAATACTCTGGTGTTAAACAGAGTAAAATAGTCTGGTGTTAGACAGAATAAAATAGTCTGGCGTTAGACAGAGTAAAATAGTCTGGTGTTGGACAGAGTAAAATAGTCTGGTGTTAGACAGAGTAAAATAGTCTGGTGTTAGACACAGTAAAATAGTTTGGTGTTAGACAGAGTAAAATAGTCTAGTGTTGAGCAGAGTAAAATAGTCTGGTGTTAGACAGAGTAAAATAGTCTGGTGCTAGACAGAGTAAAATAGTCTGGTGTTAGACAGAGTAAAATAGTCCGGTGTTAGGCAGAGTAAAATAGTCTGGTGTTAGACAGAGTAAAATAGTCTGGTGTTAGACAGAGGAAAATAGTCTGGTGTTAGACAGAGTAAAATAGTCTGGTGTTAGACAGAGCAAAATAGTCTGGTGTTAGACAGAGTAAAATAGTCTGGTGTTAGACACAGTAAAATAGTCTGGTGTTAGACAGAGTAAAATAGTCTGGTGTTAGACAGAGTAAAATAGTCTTGTGTTAGACAGAGTAAACCAAAATATGGTTCCAAAAGAAATCACTAATTATTTATTCTAATTTTATCTTCAAACTCCCTCCCGATATGATCTTAAACGAAGTTCAAAAACTCATTAATAATTCATGAGGAAAACACAAAGGAAATCAGTACCATGTCCGTGGTTTTATACCTGATAAAACTTCTTGACGTCAGAAAGAATACTAATAATGAACATACAATTTTATATAAAGAATACTAATGAACGTACAATTTTATATAAAGAATACTAATGAACATAACATCCAATAACGAATCGTTTTTGAAGCCATTCAAAACACTCGCATCACGTGTTTTATCAGATCTAAAACACTCGGACTGCGCCCTCGTGGTTTTAAATCTGATAAAACACTCCTGCTCGTGTTTTAAATATTATATGAGATCAACTACATAGAACTCTCAATCAGATAACCTTGTTGATTGACGAAGGCTAAGACAATAGAAGCTTTTTTCCTCCGCATTACTTTCGTTTGTATAATCTTATGACGCTCATCCGGATTCTTGAAAACTATTTCAAAAACAAAGCAAGGAAACCAAAAACTGTAAAAGACGTTACTTTGTCAGTCAGAGATTGAAAGAGTCTGAAATAAACATATATACATATATACATGCATATATGTATATATATATATATATATATATATATATATATATATATATATATATATATATATATATATATATATATATATATACTATTTACAGAATGAGTGGCCGTTCTGTATCGGGGTATACAGACACGAGGCGAAGCCGAGTGCCTGTATCCCGATACAGAACGGACACGAATTTTGTAAATAACTTCTAAAACGCCTATTAAGGTAACTAAACAAAAATAAATCATGTTAACAGCTGATAAACCTTCGAGGTAAGGTTTAATAGGCTACGATTATTAAATTAGTGATACGAGCATGCGCTTTAATTTAATATTAGTCCCACATTTTCTATTCTAAGTGACGTGGCATAAATGGCCTTAGTGGTCATGTTGTTGGGCAGCAAATGTTTGCATCTTCATATTGTATATGAGGACGCTACCAGCGTACCTCACTCAAGATAGTTGAATGCGAAGTGTCTGTACACTTGCTACAGAACTGATATGATCAGTGTCTGTAAATGTGATACAGAACTGATGTTTTTTTAAACAGTTCTGTACCACATTTACAGACACTGATATCAGTTCTGTACTGGGGTAAACAGACATTGATTAAACCTTAATTTCTTTTGAATTTTCCTCATGAATTATTAATGAGTTTTAGAAATATATATATACATATATACCAATGATACCGATACAGAACGGCCACCCATTCTGTAAATAGTATATATATATATATATATATAAATCTCAAACTCATTAATAATTCACGAAGAAAACACGAAGGAAATCAGCACCGTGTCGGTGGTTTGGATATCGGAGGAAGAAATTACATAAATTAAGCAAACTTTCATCTTGATTTTCTCTTAAAATACTGATTTGTTTGAGATGCTATATCATACACTCGGAAGGGTGTTTCATCAGGATATCCAAACACCTCGAAGTTTGTTCAAAAACCTCGGCTTCGCCTCGGTTTTCAACAAACGTCTCAGTGTTTGGATATATCCTGATGAAACACTCCTCCTCGTGTATGATATATTACATATATTATATATATATATATATATGAGTGAGTTTTGGTTCACGAAATGTTAGAGAGTGCTCAATACCATATATAGATAGATAGAGCAAAATACAAAGCATGAAGATACTTCATGCTTTGTATATATATATATATATATATATATATATATATATACGTAATACAGTGAGAAAATATACATCGAATTATCTCGAAAACCACTTCGTTCAATTCTCCTTGAGTTAATAGTGTGGTATCCGTATCAAAGTGTCATAAAAACAGCTCCCGTATAGGATTTTCGTGCTAAAGTTGATTTCCCCCCCTTTTTGGAGTTGACTAGATGTCAAACCATCAGAAAATGACGTGGTTCAAATTTTCGAACTCTCGACATACAGGGGGGGGGGGGAGGGGGGTGCCGAGAACTCGGAAAATTTGAACTGCATTTTCTGATAGTTTGACGCCTAGTCAACTCAAACCGGAAAAAAGAAACAAAAATCAACTTTAGCATGCAAATCCTACGAAAGCTGTTTTGATGGCACTTCATACCACACTATTTGGGCTAGGATCAGCTAGGATCAGGAAAGGTCTTCGATTCACTCCTATTAGCCATGTCTCCGACCCCTCGACCTTCGAGGTAAGGTTTAATAGGCTACGATTATTAAATTAGTGATGTGAGCATGCGTTTTGATACCCCGATACAGAAGGGCCACTCATTCTGTAAATAGTACATATATATATATATATATATATATATATATATATATATATATATATATATATATATATTTCTAAAATTCATTAATAATTCATGAGGAAAACACAAAGAAAAATCATGAGCGTATCGGATCTATATATGTGATATAGACTCGCTCTAAGTTTCTCGCTGGTTTTCAACGGCTGAGATAAGCTTAATTTTCAAAATTACTACGCCAATGAACGTATGAAATGATTCTTTTTAGAAGCCATTTAAAAACCTTGCAGTACGGGCTTTATCGGCTCTAAAACACTCGGCTATCGCCTCGTGTTTTATATCCGATAAAGCCCTCCTGCGCGGTTTATAAATATTACATATATATATATATATATATATATATATACTATTTACAGAATGATCGAGTGACCGTTCTGTATCGGGGTACACAGACACGAGGCGAAGCCGAGTGCTTGCATGTATCCCGATACAGAACGGACACGAATTCTGTAAAATTACTTCTAAAACGATCTACGAGATTACACTTTATACCGCACTATGAAGACGGAGATAATTTCCTTTCCTTAAGAAGAGTCGATCTGTTTTTCGTAATTAGTAAAATCCGGATGAACCAACTCTAATTATAAAGCCTTAGGGCCAAGGGGAAATCCGAGCATTCACATTTAGTTAACCGTAATCTAATCTTCGACTGTCGTATTAGCGTCGATATTTCAGAGATAAATAATAAGATACTATACGAATTAGCGAAACAAACAAAAGATTCCAATACCACAAATAAAAGGGGGGGCTTTTGTCGGAAGAAAACCAAATTAGTGCGGGTTAGTAATTCAGCAAGCGCATAGAATGGCCGGTAGTTTCAGCAAGAGAGCAAGTGTGGCTGTGGTGTTGCTGTTGTTACTCGGTTTATATGTTATCCAATCAACAGAAGCGATTGCTGGGTCCGTACGACGCAAAAGAACGTCGCGTGCAAGACGACAAGCCAGTCCGGATTCACCCACACAGAAAGGAACGACAGAACAACGCCGCTATAAAATCAAATACAAAAAGGTACATTTACTATACTTATTGACCAAGCGTGGTGTCCGAACAGGCTGAGCGAGCCGGTCCCATTTTTAGACTACTCCCCATTTTTTATCAAGATAAACCACTTGAATTTTTTTTTCTTTGGCGGAAGACAAATGCATATATAAACAATTAAATTTTCATCGATTATTTGCTTTGTTGTCTTGTTGAACATCGGAACTTGAATCTTACCATTTTGACGGCATCGTGTGCAACAGTTCTATACTAGCGGACCACTTTCATAATAGCGACTAATTTGAATATTCTTTTATGTGCATCTTAATAAGCCTTTCTGGCCTCGTTTGTGAGTCTGCAATTCAAAAGAATCTTTGCTTCATAAAGAGGCCAGAAAGGCTCATTTAGATGCACATAAAAGACTATTTAAAGTGAAGGCCTTCGTGAAAGTGGTCTATGGTACATGTATCCACACCAAGGGCTCTCCATGTGACACGTAAAATACTCTGGGGTTATAAGGCGGATCACGAAGCGACTCAAGCCAGGGATTATTTTAACGTGCAGTGATAACCAATTTGTGCAGTGATAAATGAGATTTGTGCAGTGATAAGCGCAATTTTGTGCAGTGATAAATTTTTCTTTAATATTTAAGAATGGGTGTTACTCGTGAAAGGAGTGCATCAGAAATTATGTTCAAGGGCACAGTACATATACTACATTCCAACATATACTATTTAATATCAATATTTAAATTAGCAAATACACAAATAAGACGATAAGTTAAAGGACCCTGGTCCACTATCTTCTGATAACGTTAAGCGTACCGTAAACTAACAGCATTATGCCCTTAATTTCAACTTTCAAGATACATGAGTATAGCTCTATAGCAGGCCATGCATACTACCCTAATAAACAAAACGCTAGTGTTCTTACACTTTAGCCAGACTACCCAACGGTGCCAACCAGCCAACCCCACATAACATGCTTGAGGCTTCTCTCAAGTCGATGCGTCTGTGCCCGTGTGTTACTGTTTGACCATTGTTATTTTGAAAATGCGAATGTATGCTGTGCGAAAGGGATTAAATCATTAAAAATTGGGAAAAGGATGGCCCGCTTATGTATACTATGACAGTATGACTAGTTGATTACTGACGAGCTACCGAGCTACTCAGTGCTAGCTCCATCGCTGTTTAACGTGCTACTGAAGTTCGATTTTTAATATGCCTATTTCAGCTCTTTGTGCAGTGATAAAAATTCCTTAAAATAATCCCTGACTCAAGCTCGCTGTGTGTTACTGTCTTCACGTCGTTCTGAAGACGTTGTTTACAGAACGAGGATAAAATATACTCTTACGAGTATACAAGTCATTCCTTCTCTTTCATTAATAATTCTTTTCTTCGTTTCTTTTAAAGATCGCGACGTCTAGAATTTGAAGTCCCCAACTATCTTTCATTCAAATATACTCAGATACATCAACCATGAAACGAAATTTTAACCGCTCGCTAAAAAGACTACACACAAAGTCGAAGCCAACATTGTATATATTCTGGATATAGAACTGAAAAACAAGCATTAAATTTGTTCACTTTAAGAAAGTATTGGTGACTATACTGCGGTTCAATGGTTAAAAAAAACCATTCCATCCGAACCTCATGAGTGGCTCAAGTGTCTAACCGGTCACTAGAAGGCTGCAGGTTCCGCGATCCTTGTCTAGACCTAGAAACATTTTTTGAGTATTTGAGGTTTACGAACGTCCGATAAAATTGTCTGTTATAAAGCAATAGTGGCATGTACTGGAACAATGTTGTCAACAATGTTCAGTCATGATGACAATGCTATTTACAGCATTCTCTGTTTCGGCAGTATATGTAATAGATACAGCATGAGCAGCCGAGCTGTATCTGATTTACAAGGCGAGCTGCAAGCGAGTCGTAGTAAATCAGATACAGCTCGGCTGCGAATGCTGTATCTTTCTTAAAATACAAACGCATCTAAGTAATCAAGTTCACCAACTATTTTGGGGATACGGTCTGTTTTAGCCGAGAAAATCGAAGCTAAAGTTTATGTAAATCAGGACGATGCTGTATCCGATTTACAACCACTGCTACGGTATTGATTTCTTTTGTGTTTTCGTCATGAATTATTAATGAGTTTTTGAATGCTATTTAAGCCTAGTTCTCACTTGTCGTAAGAATCGGGAACAGTCTATCCCCGATCGTCGGCGATTCTTACGACAGCCAGGTTCACACTTGTTGTGACTTGTCATAATTCGTGCCAAAGTTTAAACTTTAAAGATGGCGGTCTTAAACAGACGGATGATTTTACACGGACAACGACACTCCCTGAACCCGAAGGCAGTTTGCATTTTTTAAATAACGAGAAAAGGCAGTGCGAATACTCTCAAATCTTTGCTTGCAAGAACTTCTGTTTCATGACTGCCTTCGGTGGTATGCAAAGCAACGATCTTCTTCCATGAATTCAATGTTAAGTTTTTATCCTTGAATACTCCTATTATACAGACAAGGGGGAATTATTTTACAATTTCCATAAACGCGGTGTCTTCACCGTTTCTGAATTTTCCTGCTAGAGATTTCAGGTAGCTTTCGCTGGACGCCATCTTGTATTATCGAGAATCATCCCCGATTGTCCCAGACGAGTGGTTTCAGTGTTCACACATGTCGTAACTAGTCGTAAGAATCCCCGATCGTCGGCGACCGTCTGGGATGCATTTTCCAAATAGAAATGATTCCGATTCTTGCGATGCTTCCGATCAGATCGGCGACTGTCTGGGACGTTACTTCAACCAAGTTCACACCTGTCGTAACAATCCCAAACGATCGGGGACTGGAAAAATCCCCGATTCTTACGATTCTTACGACAAGTGAGAACCAGGCTTTACATGCAGCATTCTCTGTTTCGGCAGTATATCTAACCTTACTATATTTCGATTGTTATTTACAGCTGAGCATTGCTATTTACAACACCGCGAGCTAGCCAGGTGTGGCAGTCTGGGATTGTCACCGGGCTGAGATTGTATATCAATATCTGTAATCGGGTTATGACCAGAATAATCAAACTTTTTGCCATGAAATGACTGATTTATGAACACTGCCTGAATAAAATCGAATACTCATGAGATGAATAATCACAGTTTTAATGAAAAAATATTATATCCGCTCGTGAACTAGAATGCATGACGAAAGTTTCAAACGTTAACTAACTGATTAAGATGTCTTGTATCGATCATTCCATTGCATTATTAAATATATCCAGAGTTTAGAAGATTAACAATAATATTTTTGGTTGATATACATGTATACAGCAAGAATATGCGATCACCCCGTGATGACAAACGGTAGTAACTCGTCGTTTTGTTTCAGTTCATATGCCGTTCATCGCATTCGTTGTTAGTCAGATTTCTTGAAAAGCCCCTGTTGTAATCACGTTGTGACAAATTCACAACTACTAGCAAAGTTCACAAAGTTTTTGAATTTTGTACTACACGGAGTTTTCATCAATAAACCATTTGAAGGCAAAAAGTTTGAATGTTTTGAACGTCAAACATTTGATAACACAAATCGATATCCAATCTCAGCACGGTCACGATCTCAAGACCGCCACACCGGTTAACTTGGCTCACGCGATTGATTAGGATCTCACTGTGGTTTTGAAACTGGCATAAACTAAATGTACAAAGAAGAATTTGTTTAGTTTAGATGCATGTAAACGAAGCCTAACGTCAATTAAAATCTCCTTTTGCGGCCGAGAAACGAATTTCGTGACACCAGTCAGCCCAGCTAACCGGCTAACCGGCAGTTATTAATAACTTGTTAACATGCATCATGTCAACAATAGCAAACACATACTGTGTTATACTATATATCAAGATACAACGTTTCTCTGTTCAAGAAAATTCCTGAAATTAGGGGCTCTCAGAAACGCCATTTCCCGCATTCTGACAGCACCCTTGGGCGAATTTTTAAAAGTCTGAAAACATGTTTTAATTATCACATTGCATGTGTCTCAATGAATTATGCTATATTTGTGCTGCGTATATGAAACACAAATCGAAATATAGTATATAAGGCCCCGTTCACACTATACCGGATAACTTTTGTGCCGGCACGAAAACCATATCGGATAGGCCTTCTGTTCACACACAAAACGCCTGTTCCGCCACAATTTCTGTGCCGGCACGCCGTTGCGCCGATCTCGAAAGAGGTACATCTTTTATCGGATAGCTTTTTGTGCCGTGCCAGTGTGGATGGAGTTCGAAATCGTTTCGGAAGTAAATTAATAGAATAGAGCGTGGTGATTGGATGTATCGTCAGGTTTTCGTGCCGGAACAAAAGCTATCCGGTATATAGTGAGTCTGTTCACACTATGCCGGATATTTTTTGTGTCGGTGTGGCGGTCTCGAGATCGTGACCGTGCTGAGATTGGATATCGATTTGTGTTATCAAATGTTTGACGTTCAAAACATTCAAACTTTTTGCCTTCAAATGGTTTATTGATGAAAACTCCTTATAGTACAAAATTCAAAAACTTAGCGAACTTTGCTAGTAGTTGTGAATTTGTCACAACATATTACAACAGGGGCTTTTCAAGAAATCGGAACAACGAATGCGATGAACGGCATATGAACTGAAACAAAAAGACGAGTACTACCATTTGTCATCACGGGATCAGATCGTATATTCTTTCTGTATACATGTATATCAACCAAAAATATTATTGTTAATCTTCCAAACTCTGGATATATTTAATAATTCAATGGAATGATCGATACAAGACATCTTAATCAGTTAGTTAACGTCCGAAACTTTCGTCATGCATTCTAGTTCACGAGCGGATATAATATTTTTTCATTAAAACTGTGATTATTCATCTCAAGTATTCGATCTTATTCAGGCAGTGTTCATAAATCAGTCATTTCATGGCAAAAAGTTTGATTATTCTCGTCATAAAGCCGATTACAGATATTGATATACAATCTAAGCACCGTGACAATTTCTGTCGGTTGTAATTCCATGACACGCAGTCACTGCATATTGAGCCCACCATATATGTGTACACAACATCTACACAACATAATGTACTGCATATAATACACGATAGAGCCCTACTATATACCAACCTCGTACCCAGGGTCTTCTCTGCTTTCAAAATGGCGAGAGGCCAGAAGACCCTGGCAAAGGCTGGTCACGTGATTCCGAAATACTCCAAGATTCTTGGAGTATTTGGTCACGTGGATAATTTGAGCTTCTCCCGTCCTGGGGGGAGCGGTTGATTCGGTTCTTATAAACGTAGAAGGTTGTTGCAAATCCTGTAACGTTATTAAATAGATATATTTCAGAATTTACGACATTTGCTGGATAATTCATATTTGTTGCCGTCAATCGCCAGAAATGAAGCCGAAGGCGACGAACGATCATAAACTGATAAACAGAAACCCGCTTTCAATAGAACTACTGTGGTTTATACAGGTACTGCTACGTACACTTAAAATATTCGAATGCTGTTGATTGTTGGAAGTTTATTTACCGTCCAGTATAGTACATTTATGTTTCTTGTCCACACGCTTGGGATTTGTGGAAATTTAATTGTTGTATCTGTCGATTTATACTCAAACGGCATATTCGAATCTGCTGTCCTCGTTGACTTTGAGGTTGACTTTAATACAAATATTCGATCAACAACAATACTACGATCGACGAACATTATAGATCAGCACTGAAGACTTTGACTTTGTATATTTCTAAACTTTTTAAATTAGATTCGGAAAGTCCAGAAACCGAAATATTAAGAAACACTTCTTGCTTGCATAATAAAAGCAAATATGTTGTAGTGTAGACGCTTCTTACTAAACACGGTCATTAACTGATTTGATAAATTTGTTAAGAGAATGTCTTGTTATTTGTACGGTTTGGTTATTCTTGAGTGCCTAAATAGTTCGCTGAATAGTTTTACATACGCAAGCCAACTATACGCTGTTTATCAGTGACTGTACCGCGCCCCCCCGGTACAGTGCGAGTCATCATCAAAATATTCCAAAATTATTGGTGTCACGTGACCAGCCTTTTCCAGGGTCTTCTCTCCGCCCCGCCATTTTGAGAAGGCCCTGGGTACGAGGTTGACTATATACATTTTTGAAATTGGGGACTCTAAAATTAAATGGCATTTCCCGCGATCTGACAGCACATTTGAGCAAAATTTTGAAACTTTTAAAACATATTTTTAATGGCACATTTTATCATTTTTACAAGAGATTTTGTCCAAATTGGATGTTTTCTAAACTTTATTGAGAAAATGATACAGCATTATATATACTACATTAAAACACGACCAAGTCGGTTTTCTTTGTTTTTTGAGGGATTTATATCCCATAAATCCCTCATTATAAATTCATAGGGTGCCTGCTACAACTATCTCGTATGGTAACGCCGGTAGCGCCCACATACGGGAAGGAGAGCAAGGGTTTGCTTTTCGCTCACGTAGTTTACGAGAGGAAGGCAAACCAATGAAAATCATCAAAATCTGTTGGTTGAGTCAGCACTTTATTACACTGAACGTTGAGCATAAAATGTGGGATTGATACTGCATCAATATACGCATGCCCAATGCTGTAATGATATCTGGTACTAATTACTCATACTATATTATTATTCAAACAAGCTTGTAGAAGTCTGTGTTTGTGTTCAATGAACCTTTACGTACTTCTCAAGTTTGTTTAATAAACTGCTTTGGAGTCTTATTATTTCATAAAATCCCGTTAAAGGGCATATGACTCGAAAATTAAGTTTGTCTTATTGAAAAGAACATTTAAAATGATAATCTTTTGCAGTTTTTGGTTTCCTTGCTTCGTTTTTGAGATATTCCAGTTTGTTTGATATGCAAATGACACAACTTTCTACGTCACACGTGCATAATGAGTATTATGAGTTACCGAGAGAAGGTTACATATCTTTGCTATTGTGAGACGAAATCACTTGGAATTCTACATGTTTGATGTTGTGGGTAGAAACACGCACATGCTTCCTTTGAGTTAAGCCCATGTTTTCATAATAGCAAAGATATGTAACCTTTTCTGATAACTCATTATGCACATGTGACGTAGAAAGTTGTGTCATTTGCATATCAAACAAGCTGGAATATCTCAAAAACGAAGCAAGGAAACCAAAAATTGCAAAAGATGTTATTTTATCATTTTAAATGTTCTTTTCAATAAGACAAACTTAATTTTCGAGTCATATGACCTTTAACATTCGACATAACAATGTCCTTCGACACTCAGTAAAGGCTATTTTCTAGAAAACCTTCTTCAATCGTGTTTTAAGTCAGATAAATACCTCGAACGTCGGCTTAAGCGAGAAAAATCTATCTGTGGCTTAAAGCCTCCGTTCTCGGTATTTATCCTATACATATTAGTTAGTCAAACGAGACAGGCGCAAGCACCCATGCTTTCTAAACATTAACTAAATAATTTATGGCCATAACACCAGTACGGGGAACGGTAGGCATAGGGGACCCTAGATCGTGGACGCGCGCGAGCGAGTATCGCTATATTGGCTCTCGCAGATCAGAACAAATTAAACTTATAATCTTAAAAATTATAAAATACGTAATGCTTAAAGGGTATTGGCAATGAAAATTAAGTTTGTCTCATTTGAAAGAACTCTTCAAATGGTGAAAGAACTCTTCAAATGGTATAAGAACTACCTTTTACAATTTTTTCGTATCTGTTTTGGTTTTGGAAATATTTCGACCAACGACAGCGTGCTGTCCACCATCTTGTTGTAATATTGGGTCTAATCATTGAACTATAAGAAAACTGGAAGCCAGTCCCTTTGCAGGTAGCTCCCGTGCTTCAAGTTACTTAATTTTCATCCTGCCATATATTTTGTTTGGGACGATAACAAATTACTCCAAAACAACGGATTGAAATACATTGTTTTATACGTATGTTTTTAGAAATAGCATTGGCTTCAATTTGATGTATAGTATAAGTTTCCTCGTTATTTTAAACTTTTTAAAATGGAGTAAATGTTCGACCATATTTCGCTGGGAAATAACACTAAGAAACTTGTTGTAGTTTTTCTGAGTTTTGAGCTGAAATACTTAACGCTGAACGTTGGGCTATATATGAAACTGAAGCTATTAAAAAATGCTATTTGGTATAGAAACTTCAAGACTTTAGCTAAAAGGGAAATAATTAAAAAATATAAAAATAACTGCCATTTTGTAACGTTCGGCAAACAAGATGGCAGTTGTTTTTATATTTTTTAATTATTTCCCTTTTAGCTAAAGTCTTGAAGTTTCTATACCAAATAGCATTTTTCAATAGCTTCAGTTTCATATACAGCCCAACGTTCAGCGTTAAGTATTTATTCCAGCTCAAAATTCAGAAAAACTAACATTTAAAGATTATTGGCTTCATCCATTCATAGGGCCTGACTTATGGAGTTAGCGTTCCAGTTTACTTAGAGTTCAATGGGTCTACTTAACTAGAAAATTGGTGACGTCACAACCAGGGTAAACCTGATGAAACTATTCCGTGGGTGACCAAATTTCCACGGAAGGCTTTTTAAATGTTGTGGGTCAATTTAAAATGGAAATAGCGCAACAAAATCGAGTTTCTATCTCTTAATGTCATAAGGTTGGCAAGATAAAAATTTCATTTAACCCTGCTTATGATGTCACATGCATATCGAAAATAATTCCAAGATGGCGGACAGCACGGTTTCTTTGGTCGAAATATTTCCAAAACCAAAACAGATACGGAAAAATTGTAAAAGGTCTTCTTATACCATTTGACGAGTTCTTTCAAAATAGACAAACTTCATTTTTATTGCCAATACCATTTAATCACAGTTCACGACAACTTCAGTACTTTATTCTCATTTCACGGACAATTATTATCGACAATCACGGCTGGAATACAAATCACGTTTCACGACACAAAATTCCGGCATTTCACATTTCACAAGAAAATATATTGGCAATAGACGAGTTCAAGGTTACGGACGCCATATTGAAAAGGAGCGCGGTCAAAGGGGGCAAACGCCTTATATTTTCATATGTAAACTTCACGATTTTTGATCAGTGAGTGAATGGTTTACGCTTGTTTTGAACGATTTCGGGTCCGTATCGTTTTGTAATTTCTGTAATACTTCAAGGAAACGTAGGGAAAGCTTTGTATGTTATTTTGGAAGGCTTGGAGGATTCTAAAAGAAATCGCGATGGTTTGTTGAGGAATTGTATGCGAGCGCTTCACTGATTTGGTCATGAAAATATTATTCTAGACTTTCTAGGTTCAGTTCACGTCCTTAAAAGTGCAATCTATCACTAACATTTAGAATACCTGCTCGTAAATTGGCTTGTTCATCGCTCCTCGCACTGTATCAATAGGCGCGTGTACATACAATTCCTCAACAAACCATCGCGATTTCTTTTAGAATCCTCCAAGCCTTCCAAAATAACATACAAAGCTTTTTCTATGTTTCCTTGAAGTATTACAAAAATTACAAAACGATACGGACCCGAAATCGTTCAAAACAAGCGTAAACCATTCACCCACTGATCAAAAATCGTGAAGTTTACATATGAAAATATAAGGCGTTTGCCCCCTTTGACCGAGCTCGCCCCAGACTCTTTGCCCCCTTTTCAATATGGCGTCCGTAACCTTGAACTTGTCTATTCACGGCTCACGAAAATACTCTTTTCTCCGTCGGCAGCTAGGCGGACTAATTACGCACGCATACATACATCACTAAAAATCCTGCGGTCTACTGTTTTGTTTAAAGATAAAATCATGACGGGAGTCTATTTATGTTGGTCTAGTCATATTGTTGAAAATCACTAGAACAAATTGTTCGTGTTGAAAATCCGCCTGATTATTTCACCGCAAATCTCCAAACTGCAAGCATCGTCCCACTACATAAACATTAATATATCCATCTCGTAACAATAATAATTATTTACGATCCTAGAGTCGTTAATTCTCTATAAGTAGCGCTTCATACAGATTAAATACAAACTAGAACAGAAATAGAACAAAGCTGTGAAAAACTATACATGCTTAAAGAGAGCTTTCTTAAAAAGATGAGTCTTACGTTTATTTTTGAAGTTCCTACAGTGTAGTGTTTTGAATAGCTTGAAAAACGCCGACAATAGATTTGCTAATTAGGATGACATTTTATATACAATTTCACGTTCATTAGTATTCTTTATATAAAATTTCACGTTAGTTAATATTCATAGTAGTTTTATCAGGTATAAAAGACTTGCACATGATCAAATGCGTGCATATTAGTGGACAATTTGGTTCATGAATATTAATGAGTTTTTGAAGGTTTATTCTGGCTAACGCCAGACGATTTTATTCAGCACAGGGAGAGGTCCAGGCCTCAAAGTGTTAAAACCTATCTCTTTAACACTTGAAGCCTGACGACGAGTCTTTAGTATTTTATTCTGGCTAACGCCAGACGATTTTATTCAGCACAGGGAGAGGTCCAGGCCTCAAAGTGTTAAAACCTATCTCTTTAACACTTTGAAGCCTGACGACGAGTCTTTAGTATTTTATTCTGGCTAACGCTAGACGATTTTATTCAGCACAGGGAGAGGTCCAGGCCTCAAAGTGTTAAAACCTATCTCTTTAACACTTTGATCGCGTGGCGAGGTGGACAAAATATAAAGTATTTTCCCTTGCCGTAATTAAAAAACCGACAGCAGCATGAGATTCAGCGCATCAAGAAGTACCACGCTGGGTCATAAAAACAGAGTCGAATTTTTCGTTGCATACACGAGAATCCGTTTATTATGTGATTTGAAAACACAGAGAAGTGTGTTGATATAGCTTCTCAAACAAATCAGTATTTAAAGAGAAATTTGAGGTAAAACTTGTCTTACAGGTGCCCTCCAGTCCATTCTGCGCATGTACGAAACTAATGTTTACATATCTATTTAGAAAAAAATATACTGATACCTCATTCAAGATTGTAAGCTTTTCTTGCTTCCTCTTCATTACTTGTATCGAAAACAAAACATTTTCAGAAGAAATACAAGAAATCCGAAGAGATATCCTCGCCGAATCGCTTGGTTTTCTGCCATGTTGTTCCTAACGGTTTACACTGAGCTGAGTACTCCATGTAATTATCTACGAATGTCATGTTTGAGGGTCCTCATAAACAAAGATTCGGATCATGCGCAGAACGGACTGGACAGCACCTTTAATTTATCGAAATATAGTAAGGTTAGATATACTGCCGAAACAGAGAACGTAGGAATCTAACGTTTCGAGCGAAGGCCCTTCGGCCCTTCTCTCTGACGAAGGGCCTTCGCTCGAAACGTTAGATTCCTACGTTCTCTGTTTCGGCAGCATATCTAACCTTACTATATTTCGATTGTTGTTTCAACACTGCCTACGCAGCACGCTACTTTTATTTCACCTTTAATTTATGGGCGTTTATTACCACATTTCACAATAACGTCTCGGTAACTGATTTCATTACGTTTTCCTCATGGATTATCCTCATGAATTATTGATGATTTGAGAATGATATATATTCAACCATGCACGGCATCTCAATTGGTGTTTTTTTTTTAAATTCCTTTGTTTTTCTCCAGCACTTTCGCCACTTAATCAATAGACAGGTGACCTTTCTGAGTAGGGTTACATACTTACGTCAAAACGATTAGCTTAATCTATTTACATTACTTAATTTTCACATGCCTCGGTTTCCTTTGTTCTTTTTGGGGAATATATCCAATATCCCCGGCAAAACAATAGATTAATATTCCCCTCTAATATTCTTATAAGTAATAACATGACTTGAGGGAAATTAGCGATTAAATTTCCCCGCCGCCGAGGGAAGATTTGTGAACGGACTTTCACAAATCTTCCCGAGGCAAAGGGGAAATTTAATCGCTAATTTCCCGAAAAGTCATGTTATTAGTTTGTAATATTATGATCGCCGAGGAAAACTTTGAGAACCTTACAGACAGGAAATTTACACGGTTGATCAGAGAAGTTGCATCTGATTTTCCCGTGCATGTTGATGAGGGAAAATATATATGCAAGCGGGAAATTTAGAAGAAGACAAAGGATTTCTTTGTCTTCTAAGTTTCCCTCATCAACATGCACGGGAAAATTAGAAGACAAAGGATAAATTTCCCTCTTGCATGAGCGATGAGGGAAATACGAGGTTTACATTCCCTCGGAGAACAAAAGAATCCGAGGCGATCATGGCCTCTGATATTCCCTCAATATTTATTTTTTATTGTGACTCCTATCAACCTTCGTCATGTGAAAATTACGCAACTTTCCCACGAAGCCCGAAATCATGTTTTCGCAAACACAATTTGAATTTATAACAAAGACATGAACAAACACAACTTGTAAAATAAAAAGTTGACCAAAAAATATTAGGAAAGGCAAACTTTACCGTGTATATACTGAGCTCCGATTTGCTAGCCCTCTTGAGTGCGTTTACATGGGACATTTCCAGCCCTCCTAGGCAAGATCTCGGGTTGTCAATAGCGAGATCTCACCTAGGAAGGCTGGCCTTCTTGTCATGTAAACGCAAACAAATTTTTAATGTGGCTAAATGTAATTTAGGCAAGGTAAAAAAGGAGACAATGCTAGTCAGCGGTCACTCATTATAATATGTGGGGATTATCTCAGCGCTCATCAAAGTCTTGTCAGCGTGGTCTGAGCTTGACTGGTTTTGCGCTGTCTCCTCCGCAGGCTATTCTTATAATTTTTAGGAAAATAATTCGCGTTTGTGAAGCCAGGGAACTAGCATAGAGCGCGCGCAATGGTTGATGGGAAGGTCAATTTTTATATAATATGGTGGGTAGTGAGACCTTCACTGGCGTTGTGTGAGGACTAATTTGGAGCATAATACTTAGTGTTCCACCACAACAGCTACAACGCACTGTTATTAGTGGTATGTTTCATAAATTTGCCAGTTTATTTCGCTCATGTTTGAGCCTAATACTTTACGTTTGACCACACCAGTTAAGTTTCACGTGAAGTGTCTAGTTTCAGTCGGTAGGTCGTAAAATATGCCTGCGGTTTGATGTATGTTTGGGAGAAGAATGAAGCGTGGAAGGATTTATGTAGGTCTGTGTTCTTTGGATAACCCTCTTTTATTACGTCATTCTTTGCGCGCACCCATATACGCTCCCCCCCCCCCCCCCCACCCCCCCCCCCCCCCCCCCCCCCCCACCCCCCCCCCCCCCCCCCCTTCTCCTTCCCTCAATAATCGACCAGATCTCATTCTGAAGCGACTGGGGACGAGGCAGGGTTTTGCGCGCGCTGTTTATTGACCCACCCACCCACTACTGATAGAATGCAAGGGTAAGTATATATATTTCCACTGATTTGACAGTAGTGTGACTGGTGCCTGGAGGTGGGCTGTGGCGGGGTTGCCATGCCACTGCTAATTATGTTACTAGACGTCTTATTATTCAAAATTTCCCAATGAAAATTTTCCCGCCAAAAACTTTATAGTGGTCCATAAAAAAAAAGACGGCGCCTGGCTCAGGTGTTCACTCAGGCAACTGGCAAAGCCGTGTGGAGGTCTGGTGTTGGCGTAGAGGCTCTATACCGCGCTAGCAAAGGTGGGAGTGGGCCGAGGAAGATCAGACCGAAGGCTGAATGTGGTTCATACTTCACATTGGTGGACATATTTACGATCAAGACAGTTGTCAGCCACATCTGATCACTGTTAAACTACAAAGTCAGTCAGTCTATTTTGAAAATCTACCAACAACGTGCAAAAACACCTTAATCAAAAGGGCATTAAGCTGTTCAACTTTTTGTCCAACTCCAAAAGCAAAAGGAGCAAAGAGCTTACAAATGCCTCAAGGACTCACTCCATCACACGATCTCGTTCCCAGAGCCCACGTTCCCCTTACCCAGCGGGCGGGAAACGAGAGGCTAGCTCTGGGATAATCCGTTCACGCCATCACAGGATTCTTGTTATCCGGAAGAAGAGTTATATAGAGTTCACGGTGTTCATCAGCCTACCACAGATAGTCCAAGTAACTATCGACCTCTCACGTCGGGCAATTTACACATTTTTCACAATCAATCAGCATGCGCCGTCAGGGCTTTCAAAATAAGGCGACGGTCAGCGGAGCTCTGGCGGTTGCCATGAGGTAATATACCGCCGGCTTCTTTTCTTTCAAATATCAAAATATCTGCTCTGCACCTTTCTCTCTACTTTAATTAAGTATAAAGTTATTCTTTACTCAACCTTGTCTATTTTTATTCCTTTTTTGAAAACAGTCGATGTTTGTATTCGTTCAAAAATATTGACTTCGCCCATCTTGAATTGTTTCGGGAAAAACGAGTACTTCGAGTAATCCTATCGAAATGTATCCGTTATGGTTCTCAGAGGACTGGTTTTTTGATGCAAAATAATTTGATTACCCAATGTATAACTGTCGAAGCAGACCTGGCCGTTTGAGGCGCGCGATCGCGCGCCCGCGCCTCGGCACGCGCCTCGAATCATCGAGATGCGCGTTTTGCCACGCGCCTCGTTTGTTCTAAGAACATGAAATCGCGCGCCTCGCACCATTTTGACACCAGACAAAAAATTTATAATACGTGAATTGAAATGATTTGAGTAATATTCTTTAGACTATTTACAGAGGATTTCACATAACTTTTGCCGATTGTGTTCCGAAGTTCTTTCGTTATTTCCGAAGTTGGCGACGAACTTCGCAAATTCATTACGTAGTAGCCAATCAAGTTGCGAACTTCGAAACGAACTTGCGAACTTACGAGATTGCGAAGTTCGTTGTTCACGGCATCATTTCAAAGTTCCCTGTTGGACGTATAGAGTAAATATTCGAATAACAACGGATCTAAATACTTTCGGTGGACAAAACCTATAGTGCTGGATTCGGCAAATTCAAGCGATCATTTCGATATAAAATCTATTTAAATCGGGCGAACAGAAAATATTTAAACATGTTTTGAAACACATGTCTCCCAATGTAATACGACACCCACATTATATCTAGACATGCAAACAGGTAAACATATGTTTTCTGGTCTCTACGACCCCTATTAGCGTATTTTTTAATCGCGCGCCTCACTTTAATGAGGCGCGCGATCTGTCGCGCGCCTGCAAAAATTCTTATGGCCAGGTCTGTCGAAGGCGCACAGGGCTTTTCTTTTGATAGCATGTGGTCAATGTGACACTGAACTAGCTAAATGACTTATAAGACTGAAAATTTGTAAAATTTGATAAAATCCGATATAATAAAATGTCTGAGCAGTTGTTCTTTAGTACAATACATTAGAATGGCTTTAGTTGTAGTTTAAAGATAAAAACTCCCCGTTCACCTTATAGCCGCCTACTTTCTCATCGCAACCACCTACCGGTACTTGAAATAATTCTGAAAGCCCTGACCATGGGCTGAAAGCAAGCTTACTGTAGCGATAATAGTAAATGAGAATATACTGTAGTTTTGCATGGCATTGTACAATACCAAACTGGTCTTACCTTTACTGTTGCAAATTAGCTAACTTGCCAGCAAGCTTTTCCCCAAATTTTTGCACATAGCCAGGACTAACAGAATCCAGAAGTGAATAAATAGATTCATAACTTTTTACATTGATACGGTGCATACATACATCCCTTTCATCACCCACAACCTAAACAAACATATTTTATTATTAAACTCTGGATTAGATTGACCGGGCCTTACTCTTTCTCTAGGGCTACCCTATCACTCAAACCAGTGGCGGACACTAGGGGGGGCGAAGGGGGGTGATCACCCCCCCAATAATTTTAGCTGAAGCTTTCATTTTGAAAAGTGGAAGCACAAGAAAGTTTTCATTTCAAGAAGTGGAAGCACTACTTATTAGTTATTACAATAACAACAGCAGCAAAATGGCGTGTTTTAATAAAAACAAGCGAAAGTATTCTAATCCCACAAAATAAGTGTTATGAAGTAAGTTTGGATAAAGAAATTTCTTACAAGTTACAACATGCTTGATGCTTTGCATTTTTCCATTGTCATTTGAATTTTGCTTCGCAAAATATTTTCTCTGAAATGTTGTTTTTTTATGCTTAGCATGTGATTTATAACAAAATGCACCATTAAAATAGTGTTTCGAAAACCTAAAATTTCTTACAAAATGTGTTCTCAGAATGCTGCAAATGCCATTTCAGAGATCCAAATTTTAAAAATTTTCCGGGGGGTCATGCCCCCGAATATTTCGTCAAGTGTCCGCCACTGACTCAAACTACTTAAGGTGGCTCCATACAGTTTCTTGAAAAATGGTAAATACAAGTTTGAGAGTCCAAAACACGTGCATAAGCAATTCGGAACGAGAATAAAACTAAATGTTATGCATAGTTAAACATTCTGACAAACAAAAACTGTTACCAAATAAATAGCAACAGTTGTTGCTATGGCAACAATGACGTTTCAAAATGGCTGCCAATTACGCTTCAAACTAATTTAATTCGAAAAAAAACTTTGGTGACCCCTAAGTATAAAGAAGATCCTTCTGGCAACTGACCGACAGATCTAGTCGAGGTATGGTTTAAATGCCTGTAAGATGATACACCGGCGTTGGTAGTCATAGGATATATGCAGGAAACCTTGCCCTAGCTTTACGTAGAGAATCCGTCATGCTGTATATTCTAGCATACCCTAGCATGTATATAAATATATAATAAATAAGTACTTAATACTTAATAGTAATATTTAGTCTGACAAAATTGTGAGACACATGATGTAAAGGATTATGAATTTCACTTGCTCACAATTTGGAAAATAACATTTTCAGATTACTAATTTTCACATATTCTCAGGGGGGGGGGGGGGGGGTTGAGCCCCCAGGCCTGTAGGTACACGGCACTGTTCCCCCACTTCTAAAATTTGGAAATCATCACTGATACAAGTTGGGGATTGGGAGCTGAAGGTCGAATGATAGTACAATAGGCTATTTGATATTTTGGAACAGACTAGTTTCTTCAATATCTAGACAACAGTCTTCATACATGACGATTTCAGTGATTCCCCCCCCCCCCCCCGGAGATAACTCGCATCGTGTGATTTAGACATTGAAATTATCACATCACCTGACACTACAAACATACAAAATTGTACATTAAAACGAACCACAAAGAGCAAAAGAAATACTGAAATACTATAAATTTGTACCATACCGTCAACCCAGACGTATCCAGTTGAACACACATTATTTTCCCTTCCAACGTCGTTATATTCATATAAGCGCATTCTTTCGAATTCTCGAGGCTTTGAGATAGAAGGATGCCCCGAACGGCGAAACTGATGTCGTTTATGATGCTTCGGGCTTCTTCCCGAAAATCGATTTCTTCGTCGCACAACGCCATCTTGAATAAATTAGAATAATCATCTTCTCAGGGAGCCTGCGTTCTTCGTCGCCTGCGCCGATTTTACAAGAAACGGCAAGTACTTCGTGAGATACAACCACTGATCTGTATCAATTCAGCAGATACAACGCCCTTGGGGAGTTCAGGATTGTGCATATCACTCCCTTGGGAATTGACAAAAACGATTCTCACATGGGGATTGACAAAAAATGATTCACCCTTGGGGATTGACAAAAACGATTCTCACATGGGGATTGACAAAAAATGATTCACCCTTGGGGATTGACAGAAATGATTCTCCCTTGGGGATTGACACAAATGATTCTCCCTTGGGGATTGACACAAATGATTCTCCCTTGGGGATTGACACAAATGATTCTCCCTTGGGGATTGACAAAAAATGATTCACCCTTGGGGATTGACAGAAATGATTCTCCCTTGGGGATTGACAAAAATGATTCACCCTTGGGGATTGACACAAATGATTCTCCCTTGGGGATTGACACAAATGATTCTCCCTTGGGGATTGACACAAATGATTCTCCCTTGGGGATTGACACAAATGTTTCTCCCTTGGGGATTGACACAAATGATTCTCCCTTAGGGATGGACACAAATGATTCTCCCTTGGGGATCGACACAAATGATTCTCGCTTGAGGATTGATAAAAATGATTCTCTCTTGGGGATTGACACAAATGATTCTCCCTTGGGGATTGACACAAATGATTCTCCCTTGGGGATTGACACAAATGATTCTCCCTTGGGGATTGATACAAATGATTCTCCCTTGGGGATTGACGCAAATGATTCTCTCTTGGGGATTGACACAAATGATTCTCCCTTGGGGATTGACACAAATGATTCTTCCTTGGGGATTGACGCAAATGATTCTCTCTTGGGGATTGATGCAAATGATTCTCCCTTGGGGATTGACGCAAATGATTCTCCTTTGGGGATTGACGCAAATGATTCTCCCTTGGGGATTGATGCAAATGATTCTCCCTTGGGGATTGACGCAAATTATTCTCCCTTGAGGATTGACACAAATGATTCTCCCTTGGGGATTGACAAAAATGATTTTCCCTTGGGGATCGACACAAATGATTCTCGCTTGAGGATTGATAAAAACGATTCTCCCTTGGGGATTCACAAGAATAGTTGTCCCTTGGGGATTCACAAGAATGGTTGTCCCTTGGGGATGGACAGAATTGATTCTCCTTTGGGGATTGACACAAATGATTCTCGTGGAACACACAAATAATTCTCGTGGAACGCACACTAATGATTCTCGTGAAACGCACAAATACCTTTCCGCATTTTTGACAAATCCGATTGGCTAATGTCTGTCCGACGTTTTGCGAGAGCCAATCAAATCTCTCAACGCGTTATCCACGCACTTCATGCGGAAAGGTCTATTCTCACGGTACGCACAAATAATTCTCGCAGAATACAAATGATTCTCGTGGAACGCACACTAATGATTCTCGTGGAACGCACAAATGATTCTCGTGGAACGCAAATAATTCTCGTGGAACGCACAAATGATTCTCGTGGAACGCAAATAATTCTCGCAGAATACAAATGATTCTCGTGGAACGCACAAACGATTCTCCCGCAAGGAATTTTGCGCATAACTATGCGAGTAAAACAAGTCACGACAATATCTTTTAAAAAATTTCTTTATAAATTTCGCTTCAACAATGATTCACTGAGTTTTACAACTGATCTTAAAGTTTGTCAAGAACGGACTGCACTTAGAGTAATTTTGCGTGGCGAGATTTTTAGATCTGATTCTACAATTAAATAACTATTTTGGTGTAAACAACCCGCAAGAACTACATGGTAGTTTGCAGCTGGAAGTGCTTGACTACTTTTAATTGCTCTCGCGCACGTCGCCTGGGTTCCACAATTGTTGCTTTAGTTGGCGACAGAAACTACTCTAAGTGAAAGTCGGTCTCTATTAACTTTCATACAATAGTCAATAGGCGAATTTCAGGGTATTGCGCGCGCATAATTTTGCAATGGCAAACAGACTTGCAAACAGACTTCCCCACAAAGTAAGCAATGGCAAACAGACTTGCTAGAGAGTCAACAACAGCAGAATAACAGTGATAAACATCCAGAAACTGTATCTATACTTTGTTGATTTTAAACAGTATGTTTACTTTCAGTTGAGCTTGCCAGCTTTTTTGAAAAATAATGCGCGCGCAGCACCCTGAAACGCGCCTATTCCATGTATTAGAAGACGCATGAACATGCTCCAGTTGACGTTGTATTTTCCCCCTTATTATATAATATAAGTTTTTTTCCCACATAATATGAAGTTCCATTGAAAGTCAGAACAATTAACTCTAAGTAAACTTCATGTTTATGTGTGAAATTCGATATTTAAAATGCGAATCTTTAGCAACTTGCCATGGAGTCGACGTGTACCGTTTGCTAGTCAACATTGCGATGTTGCTGTCAATATTGCAAGGTCCCACGGGAAAGAACATCCGGTTTGATTGTAAGAGGTTTGGCTTGAGTTTTGGCATTTCCCTTGAAGTGTGAAAATGTATTGCGCTGTCCTGCAAATGTACTGTACAGTTGCGCAAATGTATTGCACAGTTGCGCAAATGTACTGTACAGTTGCGCAAATGTATTGCACAGTTGCGCAAATGTATTGCACAGTTGCGCAAATGTATTGCACAGTTGCGCAAATGTACTACACAGTTGTGCAAATGTATTGCAGTTGCGCAAATCTATTGCACAGTTGCGCAAATCTATTGCACAGTTGCGCAAATCTATTGCATAGTTGCGCAAATGTATTGCATAGTTGCGCAAATGTATTGCACAGTTGCGCAAATGTATTGCACAGTTGTGCAAGTGTATTGCACAGTTGCGCAAATGTATTGCACAGTTGTGCAAATGTATTGCACAGTTGCGCAAATGTCTTGCACAGTTGCGCAAATGTATTACACAGTTGCGCAAATCTATTGCACAGTTGCGCAAACGTATTGTACAGTTGCGTAATCTATTGCACAGTTGCGCAAATGTATTGCACAGTTGCGCAACTGTACTACACAGTTGCGCAACTGTACTACACAGTTGCGCAACTGTACTACACAGTTGCGCAGTTGTCGACCTCGTACTGGATTTAAATCTCGCGATTTTGATAAGAGTTATGGTTTTAAACCATAATAAATTTGCACAATGCAATTTGGAAGACATATAAACGAACAATACTCAACATATCCAGTAACCAGCTTCGCGTTGCATGACGGATACCATCAGTGTTCATTTCAGAATTTACGTAACCGCGCACATTCTTGATCAGCGGACTTGAACATTTGTTCACGTCAAATTATTAAAAAAATTGCACGCTCAAATTATAACGGTCTGCAAACCAGACGGATTCAAATTTTGATCACGAATTCTCATTGGTCAAGCAAAGTTTTCGCGATACAGTATCTTTGAGAGTTTCGTCCATATTGCATGAAGGCGTTTCGCCCAAGCCTCCGGTATAACCGACCATACAAGGATTCTTCGCACCAGAATACGCGGTCAGAGGTTGTTGATATTGACAAGGAGTGAGATTTGAAGCTTGGGGTGAAGGTGTCATCGTAGCCGGCCGGCTAAAGATCTGCCCCAGACTTTGTTGTGGCATTGACAGTGGAACAGCAATTTGGGCACCCGTAGGGTTAGAGCTCCGTGCTCCCGGAAAAACGATACTCGGACCAAAAGCCAACCCGCAATCGACAGGAATCGGCGAAGGGTTAACCGATGGCGGACACGAGTTGCTATGGTGGTTCGTCTTAGGTGACGTCATATTCGCAGGGGAAGTTGATGACATGATCTGGTTGACGTTGTATAAGAGGCTTGCTTGAGGGAGTACCAAGTTGTTTATCGAGCTCGTTGGTGGCGATGGAGACGGCGGGAAGAACAGCTTGGCGCCGGAGAAAGGTCCTACCGGAGATGAACTACAGCTTTTGGAGCCGGATATCGGGTAGGGGGAAACACTTCGCAGGTAGACGTGGCTTTGGAAAGGGACTCCAGCCAGCTCGTTAGGCAATTCGGGAGTCGAGGGTGGCGCGGGTGGAACTGAGATGGGCGACGCACCAGGTTGTTTCCATGGAGATGGAATACGGTGGTGAAGAAAGACCAGCGGTTTGAGCGGGCTGATGTCCTTTATGAGGCTAGCCTGGACGGCAATGGACGCCCTCGGTACCAGTTTACTCGGCGGAATTGGCGACACGGCTTGGTCGACGAGTTCGACCATTCGCGGGGAGGCCCCACGCTCGTAGCACGGCATCTGCCCGACCATGTGACGCCACTGGGACCCAGTCCTCTGGTAGATCTGGCGCTGCTCTTGAAGTAACGCTTGTTTTCGTCTGTCTTCCAGTGCTTGAGTATCGTTCTTCGACACGTTGGGCTGACTGTTTGTGTTCAAGGCGGCCATGTTGAATTGACAATCATTTGTTTGACACGCGGTCATAACTTTGAAAGGAGAGTTGGTGGAGTGCATGAATTTAGCCTGACTATCAAGCTTCTCTGGATCCGTGTTTTCGTCGTTGGCTTGGTTAATATCTGAAATAAATTAACCGTGAATAAACGGATCTTGTTGTAAAGTTCGGCTTGCTGGGTTTGTTTGCTCGTTTCTTCCTCCCTTCCTTTTTTCCTTCCTCCCTCGATCCCTCCGTCCATCCTTCCTTCACGGCTTCCGTCCGTCCCTCCCTCCACCCTCCCATTCATTGCTTCCTTTCTCCATTGCTTTCTTCCGTCCGTCCATCCATCGCTCGTTCCTTCCTCCACTACGTCCGTCCGTCCTTCCTTTCCCTCCTCCCTTTCTTCCTTCCCAGTTCCCTCCATCCATCCCTCCTTCTTTCCTTCCTTTCCTCCTCCCTCCCTCCCTTGTCCCTTTCTCCCTCCCTTCTTTCCTTTCCTCTCTTCTTTCTTTCCTCCCTCCCTCCTCCCTTCCTTTCTTCCTCCCCTCATTCCTCCCTCCCTTCCTTTCTTCCTCCCCTCCTTCCTTTTTTCCTCCCTTCCCACCTTCCTTCCTTCCCTCCTTCCTTTCTCCCTCCCTTCCTTTCTTCCTCCCCTCCTTCCTCCCTCCCATCCTTCCTTTCTTTCCTTCCTTTCTTCCTCCCCTCCTTCCTCCCTCCCTTCCTTCCTTTCTTCCTTCCTCCCCTCCTTCCTTCCTTCCTTCCTTCCTCCTTCCTCCCTTTCTTCCTCCCTTCCTTTCTTTCTTCCTCCCCTCCTTCTTTCTTCCCTTCCTTTCCTCCTCCCGCCCTTTCTTTCCTCCATTCCTTTCTTCCTCCCTTCCTCCCTCCCTTCCTTCTTTCCTCCCTCATTTTCGTTCGTACATTATTTCAAAATAGTTAAACAAACTGTATATACCTTGTCCTCTAACTTCGGTTTCTGTGTTTACCGAAGCAGAGCCTTTACTCTCCGTAGTCTTAAAATCTCCATCTGAATTCCTCCGAAGCCTTTTGGAATCCGGTTCGTGCATCTTGCCAGGTGCACTACATGACTTGCTTTTACAGAAGAGATTTCTTCTGCTAGACTTGCCAACACTTGCTGGATAAGGTGAATTGAACGGCAACACAGCCAAGAGCTGAGACATACGTGGATATAGTTAAGAATAAATCGCTTAAAGGTGTCTGCTTAAGAGAGGTGTCCGCTTAAGAAAGGTGTCTGCTTAAGAAAGGTGTCCGCTTAAGAAAGGTGTCCGCTTAAGAAAGGTGTCTGCTTAAGAGAGGTGTCTGCTTAAGAGAGGTGTCTGCTCAAAGAGAGGTGTCTGCTTAAGAGAGGTGTCTGCCTAAGAGAGGTGTCTGCTTAAGAGAGGTGTCTGCTCAAAGAGAGGTGTCTGCTTAAGAGAGGTGTCTGCTTAAGAGAAGTGTCTGCTTAAGAGAAGTGTCTGCTTAAGAGAGGTGTCTGCCTAAGAGAAGTGTCTGCTTAAGAGAGGTGTCTGCTCAAAGAGAGGTGTCTGCTTAAGAGAAGTGTCTGCTTAAGAGAAGTGTCTGCCTAAGAGAGGTGTCTGCTTAAGAGAAGTGTCTGCCTAAGAGAGGTGTCTGCTTAAGAGAAGTGTCTGCTTAAGAGAGGTGTCTACTTAAGAGAGGTATCTGCCAAAGAGAAGTGTCTGCTTAAGAGAGGTGTCTGCTCAAAGAGAGGTGTCTGCTCAAAGAGAGGTGTCTGCTTAAGAGAAGTGTCTGCTTAAGAGAGGTGTCTGCTTAAGAGAAGTGTCTGCCTAAGAGAGGTGTCTGCTTAAGAGAAGTGTCTGCCTAAGAGAGGTGTCTGCTTAAGAGAAGTGTCTGCTTAAGAGACCGTAAAAAAGGATATGATTCGGAAATCTTTCTTGCAGTTTCTGTATTTCATCACGAAATGTGACATCGGTAGGACTGTACAGAGGCATATCTCTTCCTGAATAAAAAACAAACACATTCAAGTATTGATTGATCCGCAAGAGTTTCCATTTTGGTGCTTAATACACACACGTAATATTCTCACAGCTTGTCAACGAGATGCAGCAAAGCTGTAAACAAGTTGTATCTCGCTCTCTCAACAAATACAACACGTGAAGAAATGCGCACGTCATTGGCTTTGAGTGACAGACAGAGAGAGCGTGCGTGTGTGACAGAGAGAGCGTGCGTGTGTGACAGAGAGAGCGTGCGTGTGAGAGCGTGACAGAGAGAGCGTGCGTGACAGAGTGCATGCGTGCGTGACAGAGAGAGCGCGCGCGCGGTGCTTTGCTGCGCATCTCAAACGTCAACGGCCCAATCCCCAGGGCGTTCGTGAAAAGATGCGGCATAAGAAAAGCTTTGCCAGGGTTCTCTCGCTTCACCGTATGTTCTCTACTGACCTATATGTAACCGGACTGCGGTATGACCCAAAATGGTAACCGCTGACCAGGGATGTATAACTGAATTGATCGGCCCGTGGGCGCGGCTGAGCCCACAGTCAAGTACTCATATCACAGAATAGTAATACGAGAAGTCCAACTCGAATGAAAACTTGTCCGTATTTCTTCAATGCGCATGCGCGATTTTTTACGCCATCCTGGCAAGTTCCCCCGGCAGTTTTGGTGCTTACTTTGTGTTTCGCGCACAAATTTGTTATTCTTTGACCCTGACCCTGAAAACACCCTAATCTTAACCCTGATCCCAACCCCCCCTAATCCTAACCTCAATCCTAACCCTAATACATATTCGTGCGCGAAACACAAATTAATAACCGTAGTTTTAACCTTGAAACAGCCGGGGGAACTTGCCAGGAGGATTGCGAGGAATAAAGATGCGTGAGGCGACATGCGCGAGGACATAAACTTCAAAGGTTCCGACGCGAGTTGGACTTCTTTCTGGTTGTATTACTGACTATTCTGTGCTCATCTCGAGCGAAATAGGTCAGCGGTCGCTACCATGAAAAAAACAACACCTCATATTCCCGCCATTTTTTCCCGATCACATTTTGGGCGGGACCGGCGGCAGTTCAGTTATCTTCTAACGAACGGCCTGGAGACGAGATAGCCAATAGTCAGACCTAGAGTTAGATGATGTATTAGGTAGTCCAGTCATATAAACAATACCTAAGACATTGACAGGCGACGCGGCAAACTCGTGAACCAGAAAGCCATCCGGAGTAGAAGCTGTGTTAGTGTTCCACTCATCTCCTTTCACTGTGCTTGAACGACGCACGAACGAGGCATTATTGCACGAGGCGGATTTGGACCAAGGGTCAGCGGAGATTCCATTAGCGATGTTGGGTAAAGGGAGTAGTAAGGATTGCCTCGTGCCAGTTGGTGGACGTTTGGTTTGGATAAACCCGTTGGAGTCTGGTAACAAGGAATGTTTCGTCTTGAAGGTCAATACAGGACCAGTTGGCACTGTGGATTAAAAATATGGGACGTCAAGTCTATTTTACTCTGTCTAACACCAGACTATTTTACTCTGTCTAACGCCAGACTATTTTACTCTGTCTAACGCCAGACTATTTTACTCTGTCTAACACCAGACTATTTTACTCTGTCTAACACCAGATTATTTTACTGTGTCTAACACCAGACTATTTTACTCTGTCTAACACCAGACTATTTTACTCTGTCTAACACCAGACTATTTTACTCTGTCTAACACCAAACTATTTTACTCTGTCTAACACCAGACTATTTTACTCTGTCTAACACCAGACTATTTTACTCTGTCTAACACCAGACTATTTTACTGTGTCTAACACCAGACTATTTTACTCTGTCTAACACCAGACTATTTTACTCTGTCTAACACCAGACTATTTTACTCTGTCTAACACCAGATTATATTACTCTATCTAACACCAGACTATTTTACTGTGTCTAACACCAGATTATTTTACTCTGTCTAACACCAGATTATTTTACTCCGTGTAACACCAGACTATTTTACTCTGTCTAACACCAGACTATTTTACTATGTCTAACACCAGATTATTTTACTCTGTCTAACACCAGACTATTTTACTCTGTCTAACACCAGACTATTTTACTATGTCTAACACCAGATTATTTTACTCCGTTTAACACCAGACTATTCTACTCCGTGTAACACCAGACTATTTTACTCCTTGTAACACCAGACTATTTTACTCTGTGTAACACCAGACTATTTTACTCCGTGTAACACCAGACTATTTTACTCCGTGTAACACCAGACTATTTTACTCCGTGTAACACCAGACTATTTTACTCTGTCTAACACCAGACTATTTTACTCTGTCTAACGCTAGACTATTTTACTCTGTCTAACACCAGACTATTTTACTCTGTCTAACACCAGACTATTTTACTGTGTCTAACACCAGACTATTTTACTCTGTCTAACACCAGACTATTTTACTCTGTCTAACACCAGACTATTTTACTCTGTCTAACGCACACGATTTTACTCGTCAAAGAGAGAACCCTCAGCATCATTGTTTGCAGTATCGTACTTGCGTTCTCGGGTAAGCTGTCGATATCAACCCCAATCCACTTGAACCCAGGCTTCTTTCCAGATGGTCCGCGTATGTGTACCTTCTCTATCAGCTCAAGACTTGACAGTATGTTAGCGATGTCGTACAGGCGTCGGACTTTGGCTAGAAATAAGAATCATTATCAGCTGGAACTCATACCATAACGGATTTTAAAGCTTGGCCAGCATAAAATACGGCTTGTAACTACTGTAGTTAGCTTAGCACTACAGTAGGTGTTGTGTACTTGTGGGTGGGGTGTCCAGTATCGGTTTCATTTCAGTCTTTTCCAGCCAGAGTAAGTACCAATTGTGTTGTGTATACTTATAACTTACTTTTGTATTTGACATTGCCTTCATCTTTCTCGTCCAACAAGACATTTGCCGCATCTTCTAAAGTCACTACACCACCCTAGGAAAATATGAACAAAATTAAACCAACGAACTGCATGAACCAACCAACCATGAACCAACTAACCATGAACCAACCAACCATGAACCAACCAACCATGCACCAACCAACTGGCCATGAACCAACCAACCATGCACCAACCAACCCACCATGCACCAACCAACCATGCACCAAGTACCAACCATGCACCAACCAACCAGCCATGAACCAACCAACCATGCACCAACCAACCAGCCATGAACCAACCAACCAACCATGCACCCATCCATGAACCAACCAACCAACCAATGTTACCAACCAACCCACCATGAACCAACCAACCAACCATTATAACCCACCAAGGCACCAACCAACCAATTATTGCACCAATCAACCAGTAAACCAACCAGTGAACCAACCAATGAACCAACCATGAACCAATTAATCAACCATCCAACCCACAGTGAACCAACCAACCAAGCAACAGCATGAACCTACCAACCAACCAACTGCATAAACCAACCAACCAACCATGCACCAACCAACTGCATGAACCAACCAACCAACTGCATGAACCAACCAACCAACCAACTGCATGAATCAACCAACCAACCAACCAACCATGCACCAACCAACCAACCATGCACCAACCAACTGCATGAACCAACCAACCAACTGCATGAACCAACCAACCAACCAACTGCATGAATCAACCAACCAACCAACCAACCATGCACCAACCAACTGCATGAACCAACCAACCAACTGCATGAACCAACCAACCAACCAACTGCATGAATCAACCAACCAACCAACTGCATGGATCAACCAACCATGCACCAACTAACCAACCAACCATGGACTAACCAACCAACCAACCATGGACCAACCAACCAACCACTAACCAACCATGCACCAACCAACCAAGCAATGATAAAAATATAAAGTACATATACAATAGTTAAACGTGAACTTACTTTGGAAAGAAGGAACATTATGAGAAATTTCTGACTAAGAACTCCAAGAGACTTGTCTTTACGGCAATGATCAGTTGAATCAATGACAGCTAGAATAAGTTTTATATAGTTACATGTATAGTTAGTTTTGCATTCATGACTATATACCGTAAAGCTGGTGAAAAATCACCCTCTTTATTCTAGTAGGTATTTATTACAGTCTGTAATACCTTTAATTCGCAATCGCTCTTCCTCTTTGGTTAAATCCCTATCTCTAAACCCTCTATTGTCCCCAGCTGTTCCACAATTTTTCCATTTTGGCAAATCCCCAGCACTGAAATGCCTTTTCATCTAAAAATGACAAAAGCGTTTAATGTTAGAGTCACTGAATTCTCTGGTCTAAGTCTCTAAGATTAATTTCCATATGCAATAAAATAATTAATACTGTAGAAGTGAAAAAATTTTGAATCTCGGTTTCTTTCATAAATTGTGATAAATAATCTCACCTCAGGTCTCATGCATTATTAGTGCTCATACAAAACAACACTCATTTTATGGCCATTTTCCCCACTTACACAGGGATTAGCCAGCAGCTCCCCACAGCAGTTTCCTCCACTTCTCTCTCTTGCACATCCTCCCTTTTTAGACCACACACTAGCTCACGTCCCTCTGCCAAGGTTGAATCTGCCCACAGACCCTTCTCGAAATTATTATGCAATAAGAAAACCCCATGTGTTGTATTTTTTATATATCTTTTAATTAATATACATCATTTTGTATTTTTTTGTCCTTGGTGAATTTTTTTTTTATTGAAGCAATATTATTTGGTGAAATTCAGCACCACAATATTAGCTACCAGACTTGTGATTTGGTGAAATATGATATTCCTTCAAAGCCAGATTGGATTGTCTGATACTTGGGTAAGGTGCTAATCACTTCGCACTTTGTTTATTAATGCCTGTAAGATGATACACCGGCATTGGTAGTCGTAGAACATATGCAGGAAACCTTGCCCTAGCTTTACGTAGATAATTCGTCATGCTGTATATTCTAGCATGCCCTAACATGTATATACATAAATATATAATAAATAAGCACTTAATAGTAATATTTAGTCTGACAAAATTGTGAGACACATGATGTAAAGGACTATGAATTTCACTTGCTCACATTTGGAAAATATCATTTTCAGATTACTAATTTTCACATATTCTCGGGGTGGGTGGGGTGGTGGTGGTTTGAGCCCCCAAGCCTGTAGGTACCCGGCACTCACATGCTCCTGGGCAGAACCCTGTCTCCACAACCTGACTCCATGCAGGCTTTTAGCCAGGTGGCCGTCCAGCCGTCCTATGGACGGCCACTTTTGAAAAATCAGGTTTTTGGACAGCCACTTTTTGTAAGGACGGCCATGGACAGCCTAAGCAAAATATTCTCCTCAAACAACAACTACAGGTTTCCCCCTTTCTGATGTTTCTAGATTTTTGTTAGCTGCTGTTAACTTCAGCTATTGTGTAGGTTTTGTTACTTATTTTTGCCAAGACCATGCAGACACAGAATAAAGACTTCATTCTGTGATGCAGATATGACTATTGATTGCACCTTGCGAGATCGATTTAACCACGTATATGTATATGTAAACCATTATGTGGCTCTAACATGAGGTAGCAACCATGTTGTTTAATAAAACCGTTCTTCAATAAGTGTGACACGCTCACTTGTTCCAAGACTCCTCGTCTTGTGGGTCCAAACAGCAACTGACCACGAGATGTAATACACTATACAGATGTTTTAATTTAACTGGTCGTTTGTGTTTTCAGACCTTTTTATTTTTCTCAAGTGCCCTCAAAACGCGGGAAACCGAACTCAAACATTTTCCGGGGGAGCATACCCTCGGACCTCCCCAGAAATGTATTGTCACAAATTTTTTTTGGACAGCCAGTTTTGAAATGCTGGCTAAAAGCCTGACTCCATGTCATCCTTGGCCTTCCTCTTACACCTTACACCTCATATGACATGCTTTTTTTCACCCAGTCACCATCAGCCATCTCAACTGGCTCATATTGAACAGAAATGTGTCTCACCTTAGATTTTGATGTGTTTGGTGTGTGATCGATGTTTTCTTTTCCATTCCTTCTTGGTGCTGTTAGTTCTTGGGTTTTCGACAAGACCTAAAATCAGATTTTGCTGATGTAATTTTCTAAGGTTTTCACACTAATTTTGATACAAAAAGGATCGAAAAACTTGAAATAACCATATAATTATATAATAAATAATTTATTAACCTTGTTTACTTGATTTGTGCAGGAAAATATTAGACCTCAGTCTTCATGTACAAACCTCACCTGGAACTCAGTCTGTACTGTCAAGACCTTTGGTCTGATATTTCCCTATTATATATTAATCTTACAGTATGCTTGGTTAATAATCTCTTACATGTAGGTGTAAGCTTTTAGAATAAGATACTAAATTTATGTTTTTTATATGCCAAGCATTGCTTATTTAGAATTGGGACATGTTTTTCTTGAATTTTGAAAAAGAAATTAGATTACCCAAAAAATTATATATTTTTTTAATTTGGAATACCAACAATTCACCCCCCCCCCCCCCCCCCCCCACCACCACCACAAGTATCACTAGTTTCCCAATCAAATTAATGTAAATCAGCTCAATTTTTCCCTTTTATACAGAACTGTACTGTAGGTACACACCTTTAATCTTCCAAGTGTTTGGGCAATCCTAGTTTTTCCATGCCATAAGTAACGATTCTTGGCCACACGACTTAACACTTCAACACTTTCCAATACATTGACTATATCATAAACACGTCTTCTCTCAACCTCTGATAATAATTACAAAAACAGAAAATGTTGATGTACTACAAAATAATACCCTCATACAACATGCTTTAATTCTTCACCCAGTGTTACCATTATCTTTCCTTAGTTCAGGATCACCTCAGTTTTCTTCGATGTACCGCTGTTGTTTATTTATAATAATTACTCTCAACCACACATAAATCAAGTTAATTGCCCCGGGCTAACATTATTAGCTTGGGGCAATTAACTTGATTTATGTGTGGTTGGGAAAATAAGGGTTAAAGGGCAATAGCACTAAAAATTAAGTTTGTCTAATTTGAAAGAACTCATAAAATTGTAATAGAACATCCTTTACAACTTTTTCGTATCTCTCTTCATTTTCAAGATATTTCAATTTGTTTGATATGTAAATGAGATGGTCTCTGACGTCAGGTGTGGGGTAAAATATTTTCACATGTAGCAAAACCAGTTATATCTCTAAGTTTGTTCAGCGAAATCATTTGAAACTGTGCACATAAAAACTCCTTGCGATGCTGAACATTTCATGTTAGATATGTAAGTGATTTTGCTCTGTATGAAAATATTTTACCCCACTCCTGACGTCAGAGACCATCTCATTTACATATCAAACAAATTGAAATATCTTGAAAATGCAGAAAGATACGAAAAAGTTGTAAAGGATGATTCTTCTATTACAATTTTATGAGTTCTTTCAAATTAGACAAACTTAATTTTTAATGCCAATCCCCTGAATGTGATAAAAGATTTATCATCCATCACAACTGAAGTGTTTTTTAGACAACCTCTGTGATAACAAACTCAGTATTTCAGTTTTCTTAGGCAACCTCTGTGATCTTGAACTAAGTAGATTAGTTACCTCAACCTCGGTAACTATGTAAGTTATTTACCTTGGCCCTTTGGGCCTCAGTAAATAACTCAAGTAGTTACCTTCAGTAACTAACCTATACATAACATATGTCCCAGCTATTTCTACAAGTTCCATTTCACAACATCAGGCATATATTATACTTACTTAAGTCTTTTGAAACTTCATCTAGAGAAATTTCAATTGGATTATTGCCAGGATTTTCAGGAAACTTAGCCAGAAACCTAAAGTGTATACATGTAAACAGTACATTTAAGATTGAATATGAATGACATCTTTCAACTGGGAAAAATGGCTACTGGAGGCACTGTATATACAGTACTGTATATGTACACACGTAAAAATGCACAAGCTGTTATATACCTGCAAGCACGTTGTTACAAGGTTGTTCAACAGGCTGTCACCATCATGTGTTTGCACTGGCTGTCCCAGTCTGTTAACATGTCTGTAACAGGTTGTTGACAACTTGTAACAAGGCTGATGACTCCAACAGACTGATGACAAGTTGTTCCAACAACCTGTTACCGCTCTGCACAAGTTTAACAAGTTGTTAACAGGTTGATGCTAACAAGGTTGTAGCAGCTTCTTGAATGAACAGCATTGTTACAACCTGTTTAACAGCCTTGCTACAAGCCTGTTGCAAACACATCCTGTTGACAAGCTGTGAGATTTTTACGTGTGTATGTATATAGAATATGTATGTATATTTATATAAGCAGCACTGGGCTCAAACGTACAAAATTTTCAGATTTTTGTACAGTTGGCACCATATATTGCCAAGCATAATAAAATGTTAAGGTTTTTGTACACCCAGCACCACTGCCAAGTGTACAAAATTTTCAGATTTTTTATAGGGTCAGCACTGCACTGCCAAGTGTACAAAATTTTCAGATTTTTGTACCTTTGCAATTGGTAGCACTGCCAAGCATACAAAATTTTCAGATTTTTGTACCCTGGCACCACTGCCAAGTGTACAAAATTTTCAGATTTTTGTACCTTTGCAATTGGTAGCCCTGCCAAGCAACAAAATTTTCAGATTTTTGTACTTTTGCAATTGGTAGCACTGCCAAGCAACAAAATTTTCAGATTTTTGTACCCTGGCACCACTGCCAAGCGTACAAAATTTTCAGATTTTTGTACCCTGGCACCACTGCCGAGTGTACAAAATTTTCAGATTTTTGTACCCTGGCACCACTGCCAACCATACAAAATTTTCAGATTTTTGTCCCCACTGCCGAGTGTACAAAATTTTCAGATTTTTGTCCCCACTGCCGAGTGTACAAAATTTTCACATTTTTGTCCCCACTGCCAACCGTACAAAATTTTCACATTTTTGTATGCTCCGAGTGTACAAAATTTCGTTTTTTTTATACTCAGCACCACTGCGGACCATACAAAATTTTCAATTTTTTGTGAGCTCAGCACCACTGCATACCTTTGGCAGAGCAGTCCCAAAGACTTGTCCTTTCTGTTGTAAACAGTAGGTTTCTCAATAATAACTTCTTCAGCCACGCTCTCTCCATCTGCATAAAACAAATCTTTCCTTTTCTCTTCTAGATCCCTTATGGCGGGACTTACAACGCTCATAAGCATTTTCAGATTAGCAGTCGGTGTCAGTGGATCAGTGCAGTTTATTCCTTCAATTTGGGCAATTTTTGTCGGCGTCGAAGGAACAGTCACAGATTGTCCGAAGTGATGTATACTAGTAATGGCGGATGAAATAATATGGCTATCGCTTGAATTGTATTTGTTCTCGTCGCTCTCAAATCCTTCGGTTGAAAGCGTCTCAGAGGTGTCACTATTCTGCGAGTTTTCCTGTTTAATTAAGGCCTGTTTCTCGGTGACAGCCACCGAAGAAAGCTCTGCAAGTGAACGATGTCTCTGAAAGACTTGGCTGGCCAAGCATCCTTGGTCGTTAATGTCGTCCTCGTTTGAGTCCGGGTCGACTTCGCCTTTTCTGGGCGCAAAATTTAACGACTGTTCCGTGTTTACGTCGTACATCCCTGAAATATATAGACCCCCAAGTTATACAGCATTGAATAAACATCCTTTGTTCAATAAATTGCTCCCAAAAAGCCACCAAACAATACACTATTCGCCAACGTAAACGACTCGCCTGTACTTCGCCCAGAGACCGGCCATCTGGACAGAATAAATACCGCATTTCTAAGCCCAACAATCCCCCCAGATAAACAAAATCGATAAAAGAACAACACATTTCGTCCCTGCTCGCCGCAGACCGAACCCAAACGCCTCCAAACAATTACAATTAAATAAATACGACCACAAATGAATCAATTCAAGCGAACAAAATGGCGTCCCACAGGAGCTTGCAAAGACACATTGGAATAATTATACCTCTTAAAATCCCACAACACTCTGAAGTACACCATGGGAAGACATACCTGAACTCCTAAGTTCAACAATTTGTTTCTATAAGTTTATTTCCTCCTAGATAAGAGATAATAAATGCTTTCTATATGCATATTAAATAGCCATCCCAAAGACGCCGTCCTCTTCGTCTCTACAGTTGATTTTGGCGCCTTATTTCCGCGGGATTTTTCGGTTGGCGGTTGCAAACAAACTTAACCAATCAAAGCACCTCATTGAAACAGACCAATTAAAAGCCAGAAAATCCTCATCCAGCCAATCAATACCCTCCTCCCCTGTCCCAAAAAAATTCAAACCGGGGTGCAAAATTTCCCGAGCCTTCGAGCCGGATTTTTTTGAACAGTGGTATACCCCATTAAGCGAAACCGGATCACACATGGCGGGCAACAGCGAAGGTATATTTTGTTGAAAATAAAGCATTTTTTTACGGTTTATCGAAAGGATCTTGCGCTCTTACTAATATTAACGTATTCTTTATTCTATACAGGGAGCTGGAGGTCTTATAAACAGCTCTTGTCTGTCGTGGAATCCGCTATTTTTCGCAGACAACCCGAGGCATTTTATGAGCTGGAAGACATCTTAAAAAGATTTAAATCAGAACTTCTTTCACCTTTGAGAAATCCGGTATGTAGTAATTTTTTTGTGATTACTGTAACGTGTGGGTGTGCTGTGGTACATTGACAGATAAAAGTCAGAGATCGGAGATTCTTTATATATTATTGTTAAATTGATGTTATAATTTCTAAAATCTCTATACAGTATGTGTGCTGTCAAAATTTATATGCATATTTAATGATCTATTCCGTCTATACAATCGATAATCGGAAAGCCAATCGATATATTGAAATCAGTCAATACCAATTATATCATTGATTGGTATTTGCCAATGGATGACCAATTGATAGTCAGAAAAATCCATCTGAATTGATGACTATCAATTTCTATTTATCAATTTTTGAGACTCTGCAACCATGGACACCATGGCCAAATAGACCTTTTCGCATGAAGTGAATGGATCAAGTAATCTTTCTTTTTGACAAATCTGATTGGCTAACCAAATCTCTCAACACGTTATCCATGCACTTCATGCCGAAAGTCTATTCATTAGGACTGTACATCAAAATCACCACATTCTTGGTTGGCTCAGGCAGGATTAGGTTTTCTTAATCTTAATTCATTTATAAGATAAAAAACTAAAGCAAACTAAATCAGTACCGAGATGGAGTTTGGATATGTGATCAAACACTTGCAGAAATTAAGGCAACTTTTACCTCAAATTTCTCTTACAGTCGTTTGCAACTCACTTAATTTCCTCCAAATCTTCAGAAGTTTGTTCCGAAGTTCACAAGTTCGTTCTGAAGTTTGCAAGTTCATTGGGAAGTTCAAAGTTTGTTTTGAACTATGCATTTGATTGGTTGCTAGGAACCAAGCGACCAATCAAATGTAGAGTTCAAAACGAACTATGAACGGTGTATAACCCGCACAGCAACAAAAATGTCACTTTTGGAAAAATAAATCAGCATATTACCCGCACCATCGGATAACCCGCAGCTGCTAATAATAGGTTTGGGCAAGGGAGCATGCCAGACTGACTTGTATTTCTTCTTTGTTCGGCGTTCCTTCATTTATATTCAGCCATTTTGAATAATGTGGTATATATCATTAGCGTATCGCAGGCGTGGGTTATGGGGCCGAAGGAAACCCGAGCGTGTTCCAAAAATGAAATAACCGGGCCGTAGCCTGCGCCTGTGATACACTAATGAATATACCGCATTATTCAAAATGGCTGAATATAAATGAAGGAACGCCGAACCACTGCGCTGAACAAAGAAGAAGAAATACAGGTCACCGTCAGTCTGGTGTGCTCCCTTGGTTTGTGACCACAAAATTTAAAAAAGTACAGTACCAGTAGTTCAAAGATGAAAGTAGAATCCTTGGTCTCTGGTCTTCGTGATGGAGTTGTCTTAAGAATTCAACAGATTACCCACACCACCCTATTACCCGCACTAATTATGTTTCCTAGCAAAATTAAGAGATAACCCGCAGGTTATCGCCCAAAAAATACTGTAAATTCGAACTTCACATGAGAAGACACAACAGTGTGATCACGTGACGGTTTTCTGAAAGCTTCAAACTAACCAACTGCCTTCTTCCAGTGGCTATTTAAAAACAGGATGTTCACAGTCTACCGGGAACAATAGTACTTGTATTACATCAAAGTAAATTGGAGAATACCATGAAATTGTTAGGTATATAATATTGTACTGTATACTGTTACTGTAGAATGGTTGTTTTGACTCTTGTGTCATGTATTTTTCCCAGGCAAAAAATGCTGCACATCGTGCCCAAGTTCGGCAGGCAACAACAGATGGTATTGCTGTTGGTGATCATGGTGAAAAACAAAAATTTCCAACACAGTTTGTGGAGGAGGCCTTACTGCTTAGTGACATTTTTGATATGAATGAACTAGCAGCCGTTGAATTGTTGTTGGTTAGTGAGCAACAGAAAGCAAACTTTCCTTGTTTAACAAGAGGTAAAAAAGACAAGATATTACACATATAGGTATAATAATAATGTATTGTAGTTACAGTTAGAATATTTCTTTGTTATTCAGAGCTCAAAATAACGTTTCATGTTACGCTGGTCATGGTGACTGGTCAGTTCCAATTGTGACCAGTCAAAGGTGATTTTTGAACAGTCAAATTTCATGACGCCCCCTCCCAAAAAAACACAACAAAAAACATGTAAAGTATATTCTACGCTATATATATAAGCTAGTACATAAAAAGGAAATGCATCACAATACTGTATACTATGGTTCCGGTTTGAGCTTGGACACGCGTAATTTGACAACACATGTTTCACACGGGAAACTAACATGTTGCTATATTGTAAGTGGAAACTGCGAAGTTACTAAGCAGGGTTCGAGATTTGCGGTATCCCAGTATCCCGACGATACCAGTTTTTAATTTTGGATACCAGATGTTGAAACCTTGGTATCCCATTGGGATACCAAGGAAATCTTGCTAAAATACCAATATTAACCAAGATAACTATATCATAGAAATTACTTTAAGTCAGAAAGAAGTTGGCACCCATTTCAGCGTGTTTTGATTCCATTTTCGTTAACATAATGTAAGTTTCATCATGGTTTAATACGTTTTTATGATATTTCGCGAAATCTGACCTTCTGCCCACGTTCCTCCCACCAGCGGTGCCTGTCTTAGCACCGTAGCTACTTCATGTTAGACCTCAGTATCCATGCAAAGGGGAGAAAATGCCCAATCAATGCCTGGTTGATGAGGTTATTGAAAGTATTTGACAGCCGAGGTATAATCAATTCAATAGACCTTTCCACATGAAATGAATGGATCACGTGATCTTTCTTTTTGACAAATCTGATTGGCTAATGTCCAATGTTTGTCTGAAGTTTTGGATGTCCGAAGTCAGTTGTGGGAGCTAATCAAATCTCTCAACGTGTTATCCACGCACTTCATGTGGAAAGGTCTACTGAAGTGGGAAGCCCGCTCTTCGTTTATTGTAAGTTCTTAGTTCATAACATCTGGATATAAGAAGTGTATTTTCTGGTATCAAAAGTTTGGATACCAAATTTTCATTTGGGATACCAAGTTCAGAGATATCCCACCGAAAAATTTTAATCTCAAACCCTGTACTAAGGCCAAACGGCATTGTTTATATGCGAAAACATCGCGTTGGGGGGTTTGTCAGCGAAATGGCCGATCGGAAAAGAACTGTGGAGTTCTTAGCTTCACTTGACGAAGATTTAATTGTGTATAAGGCCACACCAATTTTATTTTGTGTTTTAAGGGCCCGCCGACGCTAAAAATCCGGAAAACAGAATAAAAATAAAATTGAAAATTTATCCTTTTATTTTTAAAATAAAAGAATAAATAAGTCAAGAATCCGAAATAATAAAAATTAATGGTTTTGTGCTTGCCGAAGCTCACTTTTTATGGCTGAAATGACTTGTCAAAACACGCTGAATTGCTGAGGTTTTGCACTTTTGGTTTTAATAATAATTATTGTTTGGATTGTGTTTTGAGCAATATTCATGAACCGGAACCCAGCAGACTTTAGGCAAAACTTTAGGCTCCAGTCCTCTAATATGGAATTATGGGCATGCGCAAAACATGGCTGATCCACAAGATGCTCTCACGTGTGCTTTCAAGCTGCAGCTCGCTCTTTATGTAAATATCTTGGATGTGCCATGATGGTGGGCCTACCAGATTGTGCGTGGTTCTAGTTAGTACAGTACATTCACAGATCCTGTAAACACTGCAAAATTTGTCTTGCTAACTCTTGTGTCTTAGTGATCTGAATCAGTTAGGCAATGGCTAATCTATTATATCAATACATTGTACTATGGTGCTTAGTTTATAAATCCTTTCTTGTGATATATAGATTTCTTGTGATAAATTTGAACATTCCTGAATCATCAATATAATTTTATTTTAATTTTTTTCCCTCCTCCGATCCTGAAAAAAGAGGATTTCTGCCCGCAAAACACAAAATAAAATTGGTGTGGCCTAAAGATGAGTTATAAACATGACAACATTTGCTTTGAAAATTTGGCGCTCGTTTCAAATTGAAACCATACCGTTTGGCCTTAGTAACGTTACAGTTTCCACTTAGCTAGCAACATGTTAGTTTACCGTGTGAAACGTGTGTTGTCAAATTACGTGTGTCCACGCTCAAACTGGAACCGTAGTATATCAGACATTATGAAACAGGTCTACATGCAACAGCACAACAACAATCATTTGTAGTTCCTTCAAATGGAATGCAAGTAATAATTATGACCAGTCAAAATGACCGGCGTTATACAAATTTGACCGCGGTCACATTAAAAATTTGGCCAGTCATTGACCAGTGACCAGCCGTTATTTTGAGCCCTGTTATTGATATAGCTGTACAGTGGAGCCTTGCTAATAGTGTGCATCATTACTAGGTATAATGCAGTTGATCAAGTGGACCACAAAATTTTACTTTTCCTGGTTTGTCAATTGCCGACTTATAGTCTGTGATATTTACCTGCAGTACTAAAGCTCATCACAGACCACTAAATTCCTCAAAATAGCAACAGAATAGATGGCTGTACAATAATGATGAGATTCAGACATAGTTTAATGCTACTCTGGCTTAAAAGTTTTGTTTGAATGTAGCTTAAAGGGTATTGGCAATAAAAATTAAGTTTGTCTCATTTGAAAGAACTCGTCAAATGGTATAAGAAGACCTTTTACAATTTTTCCGTATCTGTTTTGGTTTTGGAAATATTTCGACCAAAGACAGCGTGCTGTCCGCCATCTTGTTGTAATATTGGGTCTAATTAACTAGGAAATTGGTGACGTCACAAGCAGGGTAAACCTGATGAAACTACTCCGTGGGTGACCAAATTTCCACGAAAGGCTTTTTAAATGTTGTGGGTCAATTTAAAATGGAAATGGCACAACAAAATCGAATTTCTTGCTCATAATGTCATAAGGTTGGCAAGATAAAAATTTCACTTTACCCTGGTTATGATGTCACATGTATATCGAAAATAATTCCAAGATGGTGGACAGCAGGATGTCTTTGGTCCAAATATTTCCAAAACCAATTACGGTAAACAGATACGGAAAAATTGTAAAAGGTCGTCTTATACCATTTGACGAGTTCTTTCAAATGAGACAAACTTAATTTTTATTGCCAATACCCTTTAAAAAGTTACTGTTCATGACCCAACGTTTCGACACTCCGATCTAGTGTCTTCATCAGGGGTGATCGTTGTGAAGACAGGTCCCATATTTATACTCTCATAGAACCATTGATGACGTTACCTATCAGCAAGATGTAAATAGCTTTCCAACAATAGACCGCCGTCATCACGATTTAATGAAGTGTGGGTGCTATTGAATAATTGACGTGTCAAGCTTCCAAACAACGTCTTTGGTGGTTACTATTTTTTGCAGGTCTTGTTGCTGTATTGCTGTATCATGATGGAAGACGATGTCTGGTATCTGCCATTAGAACACTCTTACAGTCTCGAGAAGGATTGACGTGGACCTTAGAGCTCGATGAAGAAATTATGGAACTGATAATGTCTTTTACAAAACAAATGATGGAGGAAGGTATGACATACTGCCAGTTGGTTGGTTGGTCGGTCAGTCAGTCAGTTAGGCAGCCAGTCAGTCACTTAGGTAGGTAGGTAGGAAGGAACGAAAGAGGGAAGGAAAGAAGGAAGGAAAGAAAGAAAGAAAGAAAGAAAGAAGGGAAGGAAGGAATGAAGGAAGGAAAGAATGAACGAAAGAGGGAAGGAAAAAAGGAAAGAAGGAAGGAAGGTGGGAAGGAAGGAAAGAAAGGAAGGATGGTAGGAAGGAACGAAAAGGAAGCAAGGAAGAGAGGAGGAAGCAAGGAAAGAAGGAAGGAAAGAAAGAAGGAAGGAAGAAAGAAAGGAAGGAAGGAAGGGAGAGAGAGAGAGAGAGAGAGAGAGAGAGAGAGAGAGAGAGAGAGAGAGAGAGAGAGAGAGAGAGAGAGAGAGAGAGAGAGAGAGAGAGAGAGAGAGAGAGAGAGAGAGAGAGAGAGAGAGAGAGAGAGAGAGAAGAGAGAGAGAGAGAGAGAGAGAAGAGAGAGAGAGAGAGAGAGAGAGAGAAAGGGAGGGAGAGAGAGAAAGGGAGGGAGAGAGAGAGGGAGAGAGAGAGAGAGGGAGAGAGAGAGAGAGGGGAGAGAGAGAGAGAGGGGGAGGGAGAGAGAGAGAGAGAGAGAGAGAGAGAGAGAGAGAGAGAGAGAGAGAGAGAGAGAGAGAGAGAGAGAGAGAGAGAGAGAGAGAGAGAGAGAGAGAGAGAGAGAGAGAGAGAGAGAGAGAGAGAGAGAGAGAGAGAGAGAGAGAGAGAGAGAGAGAGAGAGGGAAGGAAGGTAGGTGTGAAGGAAGGATGAATGAAAGGAAGTGTAAAAGAGTAGGGTGCTAGCTATGCAGTGCTTTGAATAAAGCAAAGTAAAAAAGTACTAAAAAACTGCCAGGATTAGTAATAATAATAAAAATAATGCTGACGTTACATTAGACAATTTTCCTCATGAAAGGGAAAACCCTCAGCCATCCTAGACAGCAATGAGTTAACAAGTGATTAACTCATTCCTGCCTGAGCTGGTCAAAAACGGCTCCTCTATTGTTTTACTTTGTCTAACACCAGATGATTTTACTCATCAAAGAGAGAACCCTCAGACATCCTAGGCAGCAATGAGTTGACAAGTGATTAACTCATTCCTGCCTGAGCTGGTCAAAAACGGCTCCTCTATTGTTTTACTTTGTCTAACACCAGATGATTTTACTCATCAAAGAGAGAACCCTCAGACATCCTAGACAGCAATGAGTTGACAAGTGATTAACTCATTCCTGCCTGAGCTGGTCAAAAACGACTCCTCTATTGTTTTACTTTGTCTAACACCAGATGATTTTACTCATCAAAGAGAGAACCCTCAGGCATCCTAGGCAGCAATGAGTTGACAAGTGATTAACTCATTCCTGCCTGAGCTGGTCAAAAACGGCTCCTCTATTGTTTTACTTTGTCTAACACCAGATGATTTTACTCATCAAAGAGAGAACCCTCAGACATCCTAGGCAGCAATGAGTTAACAAGGAATTAACTCATTCCTCCCTGAGCTGGTCAAAAATGACCCCTTTATTGTTTTACTCTGTCTAACACCAGATGATTTTACTCATCAAAGAGAGAACCCTCAGACATTCTACACAGGGATAGGTTAACAAGTGATTAACCCATTCCTGCCTGAGCTGGTCAAAAATGGCCCCTTTATTGTTTTACTCTGTCTAATGCCAGACAATTTTACTCATCAAAGGAAGAACCCTCAGACATCCTAGGCAGCAATAGATTAAAATGCTTATATCATGGATTTTACATATTTAGGATATTTGGAACCTTCTGAGAAGATTTGTAATATATCTTCCTTTCCTAAAATTTCATCTTCATGGACTTTTTCGCTGTTAAAGTTAACGAAAGTGACGTCTAAGCAGGATTTGTCTATATACTGTGGCTATGTTTACACGGTAACGGACGAATTATAGAGACCGATCTCGAATTCGCACTCATTTCGCCGTGTAAACAGGCGAAACCGTACTAATTCGAGAACAGTTCCGAATTTTTCTGCCGTGTAAACAGGCGAAACCGTACTAATTCGAGAACAGTTCCGAATTTTTCTGCCGTGTAAACAGGCGAAACCAATTTAAACAATGACTTAAAAAATGTATCGGACTGGATGATAGCAAACAAATTGAGTTTGAATGTGGGCAAAACAGAATACATGATTATTGGTTCTAGGCAAAGACTCAGTCAAGTTGAAAATGTACCTACAATACGTATTGGGGATTTAGAAATTCGACGTGTTGAAACAACCAAATCGCTTGGTTTAAAAATTGATGAGACACTGACCTGGAGTGAGCAAGTTGAACATATTACAAAAAAGGTTACTACTGGTCTGAGCATACTAAGGAGAATAAGAAATTTTGTTGACCTCAATACACTTCTTACAGTGTACCGGTCCATTATTCAACCATATTTTGAATATTGTTCTCCTGTGTGGGCTGCTCTTGGTAAAATACTTTCCCTAAAACTCCAACGATTGCAAAACAGAGCTGCTCGCATCATTACAAGAGATACTTATGACATCTCTTCTGTTGAATGCTTAAATAAATTAAAACTAATCAATTTAGAAACAAGGAGGGATCAACAACTCTCCATATTAATGTATAAAGTGAGTCATAATCAGGTACCAAGCCAATTAGGAAAATTATTTAAGAGAACAAATCAACAACATGACTACAATACTAGGCAGGCTGAACATGATTTCGTTCCACCTAAACCCAGTACAAATTATCTGAAAAGGACGTTTGGTTACAGAGGCTCAGTGGTTTGGAATAATTTATCCGATGAAATCAAGAGTTCATCGTCACTTTTAAAAGTAGATTAAGAAGTTATTGTGTAAATAATAGTATATAGTTGTTCTTTTCTATTTATTCCTTTGTTCTTTTGTATTTATTGTATTACATATAGTAGACTTGTACATACTTTTATATTTGTAACTACTGGTGTGAACACACGGCCTTTTGGAAGATCACCATGCATGTAATTAGGTGAAATAGTACCGTGTTTTTAAATAAAGTTGAAGTAAGTAAGTAAGTAAGTAAGTAAGAACCGTACTAATTCGAGACCGGTTCCGAATTCGTCCGGTATCGGGTAAAGCCTGCTTAGACGGCCAAAATTTAAGCGGGATCTGAGCCACATCTGACTTTAAGCGGGTTTAAAATGTCCGTGTAAACAGATCGACGTAAATTAATCGCGATTAGTTTGCACCACCTCAAGGAGGTGGATTAAACTGAGCACGATCAGTTAATCGCGCTTAACTTGGCCGTGTAAACGCAACGGGATTGAAAAACGCTTCCTATTAATACGTTGTTATTAATACGATAAAATGCATTTTTTTTTTCCCTGCTGTAGAAGCTTCCATCGCGCTATTCTTTGTTTGTTTCTTTCTTTTAGCTATTACTCTTTCTCGTGTACCGATGTCTTCCGTTGTTCTTTGACGCACGCTACCCATACGAAGCTTCCAAAACCAAAAATATAGCTCGTCCGCCATGTTGAATATAAATGGTGTACGTGTTTTAGTAAGGGATTATCAAATGACCGTGTAAACGCACCAAGGTGGCGCATTTTAAGCAGGCTTAACTTAAGCGTGCTTAAATTTTGGCCGTGTAAACAGGGCTTAAATGGGGTGTGTGAAACCACTTTACAGATTCCTGCGTAGTCGTCACTTCCGTCAACTTTAACAGCGAAAAAGTCCATGAAGATGAAATTTTAGAAAAGGAAGATATATTACAAATCTTCTCGGAAGGTTCCAAATATCCTAAATATGTAAAATCCCCAATCATGATGAATTGTTGATAAGTTTGAGAAATTTTTTGTTTAGGCTTGGTGACGAAATTGTTAAACTTGACAAGCGAAATCACACTACAGAATCAGTTGAGTAAACTCCAGCAAGGACAAGCTCTCGGCAATGAGAAACACCAACGTCAACTGATAGACCTAATCACAGAACAGCGTCTACTTCTCGCTGAGTCCCTGTTCTGCCTGGCCTGTCAAACACCTCTTTCTAAAATAGAAACATTGAAATTGCTTTCGCATTTGAAGAGTGTGACCCCGAATGAAGACAGTGGTGAAATGGATCGAGTAGACTTGCTTGTGTTTTTTGCCTTGCTTTATTCTTTGAATGCGAATAGCCTGGAAACACAGTCACAAACCCCAGGCAATGGTGAGTGTCCTGTTATTATATTTAAACGATAAAGGATTGGGGGCTAATCATCCTCACTCACAGTCAGTGGCTGAATTGCGAAGGACGCAGATCAAAGGCGCTCCAGGCAACCGCCATACGACACAGTTCAGACCACGGATCGCTGCTAAGATGTAAGTGTTGATTTTACGGAGGAAGGAAAAGCGGTGAACCCGGCGAAAAATCCACAGGAGATATCAACTACAACTCTACTAACATGAGTTCAAAGCTCGACAACGGGGTCATTCCCAAGCGGTCACCCATCCAAGTACTAACCCCGTCTAACCGGGCTTAACTTTTTGGCGAGAAGCAACCCGCTAACAGCACACGCCACCCGTGCTGCCCTATTGTATTTTTGGCAGTGTGTCTAAGCTTTAGCCCTTTACGTCCCATTTGTGCCAACACGAAACCCTATAAACAGATTCGACGCGAAAAGGCACAAAAAGCTATCCGATACAAGTTGTACCTATTTTTTTCTACGATTTTAACTCGCCAAATAGAGAATCCTCAGACATCCTACAGTATAGACAGCAATGGGTTAACAAGTGATTAACCCATTCCTGTCTCATCTCATGAGCTGGTCAAAAATGGCCCCTTTATTGTTTTACTCTGTCTAACACCAGACGATTTAACTCATCAAAGAGAGAACCCTCAGACATCCTAGGCAGCAATGGGTTAACAAGTGATTAACCCATTCTTGCCTGAGCTGCCCAAAAACGACCCCTTTATTGTTTTACTCTGTTTAATGCTAACTACTTATTGACCGAGCGTGAGGTCTGTACTAGTGAAATATCGGACCGATGTTTTTTTAGTACGGACCGAGACGAGCGCAGCGAGTTGAGGTGTGTGCAAAAAACAGAGGTCCGATATTTTACTAGTACAGACCGAACAAGCGAGGTCAATAAGTAGTTTATTATATGGCCATAAATGGTGTGAACGTTCTGTGAAAACTCGACTCCTCTTTCTTGCGAACTAAACGAAAATGGCAGACATTTTCCCATTTTTAAAGTACTTTCCGTTGAGTTTCTCCCCCAAATAGTATTTTTCAATTGCTTTTGTTTGACATTATTGCTCAAGATCGTACGTTAAGTAGTTGAATAAAAAATCATCTGAAATTCTAATACTTGTGAGAAGTAAATGTTATATTATTACGAACAATGTTACGAACGTTTTGGACATTTTAAAAACTTTCACAAAACATGGAAACTCGAACAATACATCAAATGAAAGCTTATAAAATTTCTAACAACATACCTGCACGATATATTTCAACAATGAGTAGTTCTGAAATAATAATCCATCTTGTTGCATATACTGACATGACTGCCATTTTGTTTATAAAACTTACGGTCCCGAACGGCAGATTCCGCTCTGAGCGGGCGGATACGAGAAATATCCGACCGCTTATGAACCAATCAAATTACAGGATTTCCGTATTCGGACCTCCCAGCGCTGCTGCCATATAATAATAGATGATATTACTCATCAAAGAGAGAACCCTCAGACATCCTAGACAGCAATGAGTTAACAAGTGATTAACCCATTCCTGCCTGAGCTGGCCAAAAATGGTTCCTTTATTGTTTTACTCTGTCTAATACCAGATGATTTTACTCATCAAAGAGAGAACCCTCAGACATCCTAGGCAGCAGTGAGTTAACAAATGATTTAACCCATTCCTGCCTGAGCTGGCCAAAAATTACCCGTTTATTGTTTTACTCTGTCTAACGCTAGATGATTTTACTCGTCAAAGCAAGAACCCTCAGACATCCTAGACAGCAATGAGTTAACAAGTGATTAACCCATTCCTGCCTGAGCTGGCAAAAAATTACCCCTTTATTGTTTTACTCTGTCTAACGCTCAATGATTTAACTCATCAAAGAGAGAACCCTCAGACATCCTAGGCAGCAATGAGTTAACAAGTGATTAATCCATCTCTGCCTCAACTGGTCAAAAATGGTCCCTTTATTGTTTTACTCTAAGGCCAGACGAGAGCTTACTGTCCCATGCACAGTAGCATTTTTCTCGTATTCATAATTATTCTTAATAATTTGTAGTTGAAAACATGCTTCCTCTTTTGGGTGACGACGAGTTCATTCCCAGCTTCCATCAAGAAGTTTGCAACGACTGGGAATGGCCGGAGCTTGGTGCCACTGTACAGTTTACTTGGGGCGTCACGTTGCGTCTGTGTGGTCAATACGCCAGTGATCTCGTCGGAGCCGTGGAGCTCTTGGCAGAAGATGACGACGTCGTAGTCATGGCGATCGTTCACGACGCATTCGCGTTCTTATGGAAATTTGTGATTGGCTCTCGTAACTTTTATGTCGAGGTATTTTACTTGAAGGATGAGTGTCCAGCTAATCGCATTGCGCGCTTGTGTTTTTGTTTTCATACGGGAAACTGCCATCTAACTACCGCAATATATTAAGTTTATCATTGTTTGGTTCTCTGCCGATGATATTATAAGCTTCCAAAAGTCGTTTGAATCGATTTGTAGCGATGTCTGACTGTAAGCTTAGATATACTGGCGAAACAGAGAACGTAGGAGTCTAACGTTTCGAGCGAAGGCCCTTCGTCAGAGAGAAACGTAAAGAGTGTAAACAAAGAATGAGCTTATATATATATACGAAAGGTAATCATGTGACCAAAAATAAGCCAATCAGATAAAAATAACAACAACAAATAGATAATGAGATGCGAAAAATTAGCCAATCAAAGCAAAATAACAATAACAAATCGATAATGGGATGCGAAAGACATTTGCTGTTCACACCGTCGATGAGCAAAAAAGGAGGGGGTGTTAAAAGGATGAGCGAGAGTAAAAGTAGATAGATTAATAAAGTGGAAAACGCTGTTTATGTCCGCCCTTGCTGAACAGAAACAACGTCTTCAGAGGTGTTAAATAAAAGAAAAACGTTCGTTGAGTCCGTGAGGATGAATGGTACCAATTTTGAAAATGAGACGCTTTTCTAGTCTTTTGCGGCTGACATTACCGCCAGAAATGGGTGAGATGGCACAAACTTTCATGTCTGAAATACGTGTTTGTTGGGTTTTTTTTACGTTTTCTCTCTGACGAAAGGCCTTCGCTCGAAACGTTAGATTCCTACGTTCTCTGTTTCGGCAGTATATCTAACTTTACTATATTTCGATTGTTGTTTCTACACTGCCTACGCAGCACGCTACTTTTATTTCACTGTTTTGACATATTCAGAAAAGTCGTTCTTGACAGCTAAAACAGACAATTGACAACAGGCTAACACCAATAAACAGTAACGTTATTTTTATTTTTCCCCAGGAATATTTTGTTCGCCGACTTCATTCACTGGTCACCAACTTCATCGTCAACATGCCATTAAAGGTATCGCAAATTATTTGTAAAACATTTTAAATATTTAGCTCGAATTTAGCTTGAAAATGTGGCTTTTTGGTCGAATTTTGCATGAAAACGAGGCTTTAACTGCTAGATACTCGTTGACATTGGAGGTAGGTGCCGTATGTAGCAAACGCTGGTAAGCAAGCTAGCCATAGCAATCGAGCTAAGCAATGAGCAAGCAATTGAGCAATCCAGCCAATCCTTGGTTCTGGATAAGATTGGAAGCAGTAAGAAGTCACCATGACAACTCTGCCAAGGCAGACCTCCCGGCACCTGTCACACTGAAAACTCAGTGGAATAATAAGTATATAGCACATGTCTATATAACTGGTTACTCACCTTACTCACCTGTAAAAGGGGGAGGGTTGGGTACGGGTGAAACAAGCAAGCAATCCACAGCTGCAAAGCTGTATAGCAATAACTTTTAAGCAATGCTAGTAACTAGCAAGCAAGAGCGACCAACGAGCAGCAATGTGCCAAATGCTGTAGCGTCGTGCCTGCAAGCGTGGGTGACACTCGTGCGAGCCCTTCGACGTCTTAAGAACTTGGGACTCCCCAAGAACTATGAAGGAGAAGACCGCTGGCTAACTACATCTGCAGTTAACTTTGCCTAAATAATTTTAACCACATTTTGATCGCATTTCGTATGAAAACGAGATTTTTGGTCGAATTTCGTATGAAAACGAAGCTTTTCGGTCGAATTTCGTACGTATGAAAACGAGGCTTTTCGGTCGAATTTTCTATGAATACGTAGCGTTTTTACATCTATCAATTGCGTTTTATTCCTCATGTTGTTTCAGGTGAATGAGCTACGTACCCTTGGAGACGAAGCTGCCCGAATTTTTCAAGCCTGCGCACAGGAGGGCCTGCCCCCGCCTGCCGATCAACGTCAGGATTTTGAAGTTTTCATGAGAATGGTAAGAACAGGTCTGTGCACACCTTGTACAGCAAGAACTGAAAAAACGTTGCACAGACTGTCAAAAACGTCAGTCATTACCACCAACAGTCTTTCCCAAGACTGCACTAACCTAACCTAGACGATCAACTTCAACAAACACCTACTGATTCTCCTAGGTTCAAACCATTTACTTTATAACGTCAGTCACTACCACCAACAGTCTTTCTCAAGACTACACTAACCTAGACAATCAACTTCAAACATATCTACTGATACTCATAAGTTTAAACCATTTACTTTATAACGTCAGTCACTACCACCAACAGTCTTTCTCAAGACTACACTAACCTAGATAATCAACTTCAAACATATCTACTGATACTCATAAGTTTAAACCATTTACTTTATAACGTCGGTCACTACCACCAACAGTCTTTCTCAAGACTACACTAACCTAGACAATCAACTTCAACAGACATCTACTGATACTCCTAGGTTCAAACCATTTACTTTATAACACCAGTCACTACCACCAACAGTCTTTCTCAAGACTACACTAACCTAGATGACCAACTTCAATAAACATCTACTGGTACTCCTAGGTTCAAACCATTTACTTTATAACGTCAGTCACTACCACCAACAGTCTTTCTCAAGACTACACTAACCTAGATGATCAACTTCAATAAACATCTACTGATACTCCTAGGTTCAAACCATTTACTTTATAACGTCAGTCACTACCACCAACAGTCTTTCTCAAGACTACACTAACCTAGACAATCAACTTCAACAAACATCTACTGATACTCCTAGGTTCAAACCATTTACTTTATAACGTCAGTCACTACCACCAACAGTCTTTCTCAAGACTACACTAACTTAGATGATCAACTTCAACAAACATCTACTGATACTCCTAGGTTCAAACCATTTACTTTATAACGTCAGTCACTACCACCAACAGTCTTTCTCAAGACTACACTAACTTAGACAATCAACTTCAACAAACATCTACTGATACTCCTAGGTTCAAACCATTTACTTTAAACGTCAGTCACTACCACCAACAGTCTTTCTCAAGACTACACTAACCTAACCTAGATAATCAACTTCAACAAACATCTACTGATACTCCTAGGTTCAAACCATTTACTTTATAACGGCAGTCACTACCACTAACAGTCTTTCTCAAGACTACACTAACCTAGATAATCAACTTCAACATATCTACTGATACTCGTAAGTTTAAACCATTTACTTTATAACGTCAGTCACTACCACCAACAGCCTTTCTCAAGACTACACTAACCTAGATGATCAACTTCAACAGACATCTACTGATACTCCTAGGTTCAAACCATTTACTTTATAACGTCAGTCACTACCACCAACGGTCTTTCTCAAAACTACACTAACCTAGACAATCAACTTCAAACATATCTACTGATACTCCTAAGTTTAAACCATTTACTTTATAACGTCAGTCACTACCACCAACAGTCTATCTCAAGATTACACTAACCAGACAATCAACTTCAACAAACATCTACTGATACTCCTCGGTTCAAACCATTTACTTTATAACGTCGGTCACCAACATTACCAGACTACATTAACCTAGACGAGGAACTTTCAGAAACAGTAATTTTTATACTCTATATGGCCAAGTGTGAAAGCCAAATATTAATTTTATTTTTTTAAGGTTGGTGATCTGTATAAAAAGGACCCCCATGGCTTGGAACTTGCTGTAGATTTCTGGAATTCTGTAGATAACGAAGGCTACTCGTCAGGATTTGGTGGCGGATATAGTCAGAAAGTCAATCCCAAACAGGTTGGTTCACTGTTCTATTTAAAGTGCCCCTAACCTCGACAGTTTTTATTGTCTTATTTGGAAGAACTTTTAACATGATAAAGTAAAAAAAAATCGCTTTGTTTTTGAGATATTTCATTTTGTTTGATATGCTAATGTCCGGAATTTACGTCACTTATGCATAATGACTTATCAGAGAATGTTATGTATCTTTGCGTTCATCAAATAAAAACACTAAAGTATGAATAACATGTGTGCGTGTTTCTCCCACAACACCAAACTTCTCGATTTTAAAAGATTTCGTTCGGGAATTAATATACACTTGTTGACTGGCGCCGAGGGAAACATCGAGTTTTACGGCCCCTCAGGCTTCAATGTCACCCGAGGGCTTTCGAGTTTTACGGACCCGAAGGCTTCAATGTCACCCGAGGGCTTTAGCCCGATGGTGACATTGAAGCCTGAGGGACCGTAAAACTCGATGTTTCTCGAGGCAAAAGTCAACAAGCGTTTTGTTATATACCAAAGACTTTTAAAATACAAAATACCAAAACACTTCGAAACTTGTAAAAGGCAAAAAGACTTATCAAAACACTTCGAAACTTGTAAAAGGCAAAAAGACTTACCAAAACACTTTGACTTTGTCTTCGTATTTCAATTCAACTGAACAAATACACCAGACTCAACAAGTACAAAGAACAGCTTTAAATTTATCCAGATTTTCTTCGGACCTTCTTTGAAGATATGTATAGATATTCTTTCCTTTGGAAAATGGACTATTTCGTACCGAACAAGCTCGAAACAGCTCTTGTTTTCAAAATGTTCCGAAAAGTCCAAAGTTCTTGATCTGATGCAATAATCGTTGTGTATTCACGTGAACAACGCATGATTATAGCTGACGTCAGAGGGAAACAGAGGTAACCACTAAAGACTTCTGCTTTACTATTAGTTGAAATTTCGCGCGTTTTTAGTGGCTATGAGTAAAACTGCAATCGTCATAAGTGGATTTAGCCCTGATGACGCGAGAATGAGATTAGTTGTTACCTGGCCCATATTCTTTGATTGGGCCAGGGCACCAGGCTATGTGATTGGTTGCTGACAGGGCGAGATTTCTCCGTAATGCCCACGGGCATTATGAAAATTGTTAATGCCCTACGATATGAATGCCCTAATAAGAAACTTTTATTGCCGAAAAAACGGCGAAAATAGATTAAATAGACGACGATGAACATCATAAAAGTAAATTCTAGTATCCAGACGAGAAAGAAACAGAAGAAAATAACGCTAGTTCGGTGTTTTGACGAAGTTAAAGGAAGCGAAGACCAAGAAATACAAGATTGATTTTGAAATAAAAAGTGCCATATAATAAACTACTTAATAACCTCGACCATTCGGTCTTTACGGTAAAATATTAAACCTCGGTCTTGAACGTATTAACCTCGCTATCGCTCGGTCAATACACCAAGACCTCGGTTTAATATTTTACCGTAAAGCCCTCACTCTCGGTTATTAAGTAATCGCATGGGGTCGAGGAAAATTAAGGTTTAATTTCACAAGTGTTTTCAAAATCTTACAAATTAAAAATCTCGCAATTTTGAAAAATTTAAAAACTTTCTGTAACTTTCTTTTTTAAATTTTCTAGTGTATTTATTTTTACTAATAGTTTACACTCCTTCAATAGTTTTAATTAGTTCAAAGTAAACAAAAAAGCATTTTCAGACCGAAAAACCTCGCAGATTTGTTGAAAAAAGTCCACTGAGGTTCACTGTTGCTAAGTAACAAAGCGACCAATCACATGCAAGTACTGTTGATCAAAGAACCAATCAAGTGGAAGTAATTTTGCTCTGAATTACAAAAAAAATATGCTCTCTTCATTAGCCAATCATATTCGAGTAATTTCCCCCTGTATATTATTAAAATAAAAAAATGCCATCATTCATTGCCTTCCTTACTTTGTTCAGACAAGTCTCGGTAACTTCGTCCGCGCTGCTGGCGAACTTCTCCCAGCTTCCCTCTTCGTGCCTTACCTTGATATGTTAAATGGTTTGGCCAGCGGTCAACGTTCTGCTCACTACTGCTTCAACCTACTCAAGACTAACGGCCTGAATAGTATGGGTTCTGTGAATGCTGTATCCTGGGATCACTTCTTCGACTCTCTTAAACGCTACTTTGTTGACCTCAGGCACGATAGTGTTGGTAAGTATCGTATTGTAACTTGGGGGTGTTTATACGGACTATGGAGGCGAGCCAGCCTGGGTACCCGAGTTAGCTCCACTGATCTCTATATAAACTGGATAGGGCATTCCCTATGGCCAGCAGTCAAACATTTCGTGCCAGTCGCCGCCATCTTACGTATAGTGGAACATATGACGCATTGCGGCCTTAGTACTTGTTCCCAATCCCAAAGTTGCCTAGCATAAGCAATCTTGACGTCAGCACGGTCAGATTATCCGGGGGAAGGAATATTAAGTACTCTGTGCCGGGGGAGTCGGAAAAGCCGTAAAGCAAACAACAGATGCCAGTTCGTTTAGTTTTCACTGTTTAACAACAAATACAGTCAAAAGATGGCAAGTACACAACACCAGATATTGTTAAGGCATTAAGATTACCATTAAAGGTACAATTTAAGACTTGGAACTGAATTCTTCGTAGATTTTATAGTCTGTTTTTCAGTTTATATTATCGTGAAGTTTCTTCGTTGTCGGCACTGAAGAAAAACAACGAAATTTAAAGGATTTACAGCTCAGTAATAGAAACAAATGCAAGAAATTAGCGTCTTAAACCTTATTGAGTACTTCATGTGTCCTTACATTCGTTTAAATTTTCTTAAAATAACTCTTTTTGTCTGTTTTCAATCTACGAAAGCTTATGAACTTCAGTGGGCGCCATCTTGGGTAGTGGTCACGTCATCATACAACTGGCACGCTAAATCCGGCCTCATGCCCCATCCAGTTTTATTGAGATTAGTGGTTAGCTCGCTTTGCGATTTTTATTGTGTTTACATGAGAAGGGCTAAGAATGGCTTGCTTGTTGTGCTAATTGCGTAATTTATCAGTTCTGGTATAAGACACGAAGTCTCATTGTTTTAAATATGAACTGTACATGAACAAGCAGAACTTGTGAATTGTTAATATGTCGGAAAAAGCTGATAAAAACAAATTTTGTCGCGTGTACGAAGCTTTTAGTGCCGCCAGCCCGGGTACAGCGTGCTGTCCGCCATCTTGTTGTAATATTGGGTCTAATCATTGAAATATAAGAAGACTGGAACGATAACTCAGGGGGGGTTGAAGCCAGTGCCAGTCCCTTTGCAGGTAGCTCCCGAGCTTCAAGTTACTTAATCTCCATCCTGCCATATATTTTGTTTTGGACGATAACAAATTACTCCAACACAACGGATTCATTGAAATACATTGTTTACGTATGTTTTTAGAAATAGCATTGGCTACAATTTGATGTATAGCATAAGTTTCCTCGTTATGTTAAACTTTTTCAAATGTGGTAAATGTTAGGCCATATTTCGTTGGGAAATAACACTAAGAAACTTGTTGTAGTTTTTCTGAATTTTGAGCTGAAATACGGCTTAACGCCGAACGTTGGGCTGTATATGAAACTGAAGCTATTGAAAAATGCTATTTGGTATAGAAACTTCAAGAGTTTAGCTAAAAGGGAAATAATTAAGAAATATAAAAACAACTGCTATTTTGTAACGTTCGGCAAACAAAATGGCAGTTGTTTTTCTATTTTTTAAATATTTCCCTTTAGCTAAACTCTTGAAGTTTCTATACCAAATAGCATTTTTCAATAGCTTCAGTTTCATATACAGCCCAACGTTCAGCGTTAAGTATTTCATTTAACATATAACATTTAAAGATTTTTGGCTTCATCCAATCATAGGGCCTGTTTATGGAGTTAGCGTTCCAGTCTTCCTTTGGAGTTCACTGGGCTGGCTCGGCTCTCATATAAACACAAGATGAAAATTAACAAGAAATAACAGCATAAGCGAGATCTCGGCAAAGCTGGCTAGCTAGCCCGGGAACCCTGGCTGGCTCACCGCTCACCTCCATATTAATACCCTTCTTAAAGTCCACCTAATCCCTGAAATGAAGTCTGTTGTGTACGCCCGTGACTGAAGGCGGTCGTGGGAGCACGCGCTTAGTTGTAAGTGTACATTGTTATAAATTGCTTATGTTTGTCCGTCTAGGTGTCGAATCAGGCAATTATCAATCCCATTTCGCACCAATGAACATCACCGCCGAAGAACAGGCAGGATTAGAAGCCGTACTTGGACTGACCGCAACCGTAGCTGAGAGGGTAATTTGCAGAGTTTAAGCTGCACATTTGACATTTCCAATAGATGGGGGAGTTGTTTTTACCTCTGCCTTTTACCTCAGTTGGTTGGTTGGTTGGTTGGTTGGTTCGTTCGTTCGTGAACTGGTCTGGAAACTCAGCTAAAGTCTTTGGTCTATCTTATTGTTCGCTTTTATGCATTTCTGTGCACGGTTGCACGGTCACTGAACACATTGTATTTTAGTATAATGAACGAATTGTCCAATAGCAACGTTTCAGTTCAATCACTCAAACCGTGCTATTTAAATATTAATAAACCTAAAACAAAGGATGTGCACGGTGTAAGGTGCGGTTCAACATAAAATCCCAGCTCATGATAGGCGTTTTGACGTTTGCCGAGTTTCCAGACCATATCTTGATTGACTATGGTTGGTTAGTTAGTTGGTTAGTTAGTTAGTTAATTAGTTAGTTAGTTAGTTAGTTAGTTAGTTAGTTAGTTAGTTAGTTAGTTAGTTAGTTAGTTAGTTAGTTAGTTTGTTTGTTTGTTTGTTTGTTTGTTTGCTTGTCAGTTAGTTGGTTGATTGGTTAGTTAGTTAGTTAGTTAGTTAGTTAGTTAGTTAGTTAGTTAGTTAGTTAGTTAGTTGGTTGGTTGGTTGGTTGGTTGGTTGGTTGGTTGGTTGGTTGGTTGGTTGGTTGGTTGGTTGGTTGGTTGGTTGGTTGGTTGGTTGGTTGGTTGGTTGGTTGGTTGGTTGGTTGGTTGGTTGGTTGGTTGGTTGATTGGTTGGTTGAAATAAAAGTAGTGTGCTGCGTAGGCAGTGTTGAAATACAAATCGAAATATAGTCAGGTTTGAGTACTGCCGAAATTATTGAACGTAGTTTCTAACGTTTCGAGCGAAGGCCCTTCGTCAGAGAGGAACGAGCGAAGGCCCTTCGTCTGAGAAAATCGTGACGAAGGGCTTTCGCTCGAAACGTTAGAATCTACGTTTCATAAATTTGGCAGTACTCAAACCTTACTATATTTCGATTTGTATTTCAACACTGCCTACGCAGCACACTACCTTTATTTCACTGTTAATCTGTTGGCCTGTTCGTCTGTTAGTATATTAGTCCGTTAGTCTGCTAGTCTGTTAATCTGTCAACAACCTTGGTCTGCCATTTGAGTTCTACAGTGTAGTGGCTCAATGCATGGTGAGAGCGTCTGGTTGTCATTCGGAAGGTTGTGTGGGTTCGAGTCACGTCTGGAGCTCAGAGTTTTTCTCAGAGTTTAACTTACGACAGCCTGTACAGTAAAAACAAACGAAACTTTATACTAATTTCAAGCTGAAAGCACTATATACTAACGTAGGAGTTGATTTTTTCAGGACGAGGTGGCGAGAATCGCTATTTGCGAAAACCCCGCATGGCTTCCCCTCACTTCGTTATTCGGTTTGATTGGTTGCTCGATACCTACGTCACTCAAAGGCTGTATCCTGGAAACGCTGGCAGCTTTTGCTAAGTCACAAGAAACAGCAGCATCCATGTGGCGCTCTTTGGAAGTTTCACAGGTAAACGTTGGATTCAAGAGAAAGTTTACTGTTTTTTATTTGCTCTGTTTTCATTATTGAAGGCCATTTTCCCAAAACCCCTGGTAGAATTTGTTGTGATTGCGATTGGAATGCCATTTGTACAAGAATTTCAGGAGTTACATAATTAATTCCAACTTTAACTTGAATTTAATTTAGCTTTTCGTTTAGTTTCGTTTTCATTTGATTTTATTAGCCTCGATCCCATTTCCACTCCATTCATTTCCAATTCACTTCATTTCATCTCTATTTTATTCCTTTCTGTTTTTTAAAATAAGTATTGTATTTTATAAAATAAGGTGCCCTTTGCGTACGCTCTGATTAGCTGGGCCCCGTGCATTTATAAGAGAACAGAGATCATGAATGACGCAATGTGGCGTAGGGGGGTTGTGGCGTAGAATTGGCCATTTCCCAAAAGAATAGACGAGTTCAAGGTTACGGACGCCATATTGAAAAGGGGGCAAAGAGTCTGGGGCGAGCTCGGTCAAAGGGGGCAAACGCCATATATTTTCATATGTAAACTTCACGATTTTTGATCAGTGGGTGAATGGTTTACGCTTGTTTTGAAACGATTTCGGGTCCGTATCGTTTTGTAATTTTTGTAATACTTCAAGGAAACATAGAAAAAGCTTTGTATGTTATTTTGGAAGGCTTGGAGGATTCTAAAGGAAATCGCGATGGTTTGTTGAGGAATTGTATGTACACGCGCCTATTGATACAGAGCGAGGAGCGATGAACAAGCCAATTTACGAGCAGGTATTCTAAATGTTAGTGATAAATTGCACTTTTAAGGACGTGAACTGAACCTAGAGAGTCTAGAATAATATTTTCATGACCAAATCAGTGAAGCGCTCGCATACAATTCCTCAACAAACCATCGCGATTTCTTTTAGAATCCTCCAAGCCTTCCAAAATAACATACAAAGCTTTCCCTACGTTTCCTTGAAGTATTACAGAAATTACAAAACGATACGGACTCGAAATCG
>JAWNZC010000133.1:540000-582500 GCA_035771165.1 Paragorgia papillata
GACTGCAAGAAAAAAAACTGACTCCGTGTGAGAGAAATGAATGAACAAATGCTTGATTGCGCTCATTATCCTTATATCAGGCAAACGTTTAAGTCATTATTTATCTGAATTAACAAATAACAATGGACTTAACAGTTTCATTGTTTATAGGATAAAGTGGTCGAAAACTTAGGGACATGCAAACGCATCCCTAGGAATAAGTTATTTATTCCCAGGCCCTGGGTAACTAGGAGTCCTTCATCTCTGATACCATTGGTTGTTCAAATTCAAAGGCCTATATAACGATGGAGCTTAGTGAATGTTTATAAATAAACAGTATTTGAGACACGAAAACTGACAACGAAGCACAATTCTAATCATAGTTCTGATCCGAACAATTTAATCGAACATTTTTCAAAGCAATCAACCCGTTTCCCATTATATAATTAAATCAAACACAGAAGACAGACAGCAATTTGAAATCGATAGGCGATAGACGATATTAGACAGCAGTCACAGCACACTGCTGGCTGTTCGTGCATGGTACATATTAATAAGAATCTCATTGAAATATACACGTCAAATATAAACGAACGGTGCAACATATTAAAGAGAACTACCTTCACTACAAGAAGCCGTAAATACAAAGAAATTCCGACGCGGCTCTAGTATTGCCAAGCTCTGAAGCGAACTCGTAAATTTTAATGCCTTTTGCCCCGCCAAATAAACGCGGCGATGAGCTACACTCAGCAGGGACCTTCTTCGAACGGAATATACCACAATCAGAATTGTTCTAAAGTCAAACGAGTCAATACGAGACAGCCAAACCGCCAGAATCGAAAACGAAAGGAAAATTATATTCCAAACAACTGCTGAAACAACTGTCGATGATCTCGTGTCCAACTCCCAAACCGTGAATTTAAACGCATGCGCTTTAGAAAGAATACCAAAGAATCTTGGTGTTCCGGTTTTGGATTCCCCCAGAGCCTTTTCCGCGCGCCAGCACGGGAGAGGCTCTGGGGACGAGAATGCTCTGATACTGGCCCAGCCTGGTTCCCAGGCCTCTCTTTTTAACGTCGAGCGGCAGACCGACATGTGAGAGGCCTGGAATAAAATGTTTTGCTTGGCCCCAAATCTCGCCCCAAAACTGGCCCCAAATTATACAGGCACCAAACGGCCGTTTGGCGGAAAACCAAGGCAGATAACACTCACGTCGGTCTGCACAATTCTTTATAACATCATATAGCAAGGTTGGTCTACTGCCGAAACGTTAGAAAGCATATTTCGATTTGTATAAATGTGTTTCAACACAATCACTTCCTACGGCGAACACTACTTTATAAAGCCTCGTATGTAACGACCTTTTAACGTAATGTAAAAAAAAGAAACCTACTCGTTTGCTGTCTGCTCTCAAGAAGAAGTTTGTTTAAGTGCCCTCGTTAAAGAATCCGAGCTCCAGCAGGATTCATCATAGATAAAGATGAACATTTTCCGCTAGTCCTCTCGCTTGATCCCTATTCTGTGACGTCACCAAAATAAGTTCGAGAGAAAAGAGGACTAGGAACTAGTCTGGATACTGGCCGAGTTGAAGAAGGTGAGAATGTGGGGGGGAAGGGGGGGCACGAACAAGGAAATCTATCACCAAAGGGGCGCTTGGGAGAAAACGTTTGAGGACCACTGGTATAGTTGTGTGATTTCTGTAGGTTTTTCCGACGAAGATGTGGTAAGCAAGTCACAAATTCACTCCGCCATTCGTCAAAATATTGTTCGACTGTTGCTCTACTGTCTGAAGTTGAGATCGCCAAACCTGTCGCATTATCTGCTGGGATTTCATGGCCGCAAGCCCATACAAGAAATGACTTTGCAAGACCCGGGTGAGTAATAGGAGGGAGGGAGAGGGAAGGAGGGAGGGAGAGGGAAGGAGGGAGGGAGGGGGAAGGAGGGAGAAGGAGGGAGGGAGAAGAAGTGAGGGAGGGAGGGGGGTAAGTGAGGCAGGGAGGTGAGGGAGGGAGGGAGGGAGGGAGGGAGGTGAGGGAGGGAGGGAGGGAGGGGAGGGAGGGAGGGAGGGAGGGAGGGAGTGAGGTGAGGGAGGGAGGTGAGGGGGAGGGAGGTGAGGTGAGGGAGGGAGGTGAGTGAGGGAGTGAGTGAGATAGATAGATAGATAGATAGATAGATAGATAGATAGATAGATAGATAGATAGATAGATAGATAGATAGATAGATAGATAGATAGATAGATAGATAGATAGATAGATAGATAGATAGATAGATAGATAGATAGGGAGTTGAGGACCTAGAGAGGGAGGTGAGGGAAGGGGTGAGTGAGGGAGGGAGGGAGGTCAGAGAGGGAAGGAGGTGAGGAAGGGAAGTGAGGGAGGAAGTGTGAGAGGGAGCCTCCATCAATGAAAATTTCTATTAATACCACGCCACGCTGCCCCTGGAGGGAGGGAGGGAGAGGGGTAGGGAGAGAGAGAGTGAGTGGTGAATGGAGGAAAGTAGGGAGGTAAGGGAGGAAGGGGAGGGGGAGGGAGTGGTGGATGGAGAGAGGGAAGGAAGGAAGGAGGTGTGAGTGAATAAGGGAGGGAGAGAGAGGAAGGGAGTGAAGTGAGTGAGTGATCGGTTGATAGATTTATTGATTGAAGGAGTGAGTGAATAATTAAATGAATGAATAATAGAGTGTGTGGGTGTGAGACTGGGTGACCACTAATTTCTTCTCTCCATTCTACAGGTATTCTCGGTACACCTCGAACTTGTCTTCACTCTATACTCAATCTTCTCGGTAAGGGTGTGGACACCCCCCGTGGTGCATCATCGATCCGTGACACCCCCCGTCTAACGGAGCTCTGTTTCCAATTCGTGTTCTCTCTGTGTCAAAACAAAGAAACTAGTGAAGCGACCATTCGGTACCTTCGTACGAGTCACGACTACTTCTACTCCCATCTCGTCCATCTACCCTTCAAGGACCCTACTAACCCCTCGGAGTCGAGTGTATCCCCTCCGGTCGATTCTCTCTGCAGACTTAATCAGCAATCATGGATCTTGAGGAGCATCGCTACAGAGCTTCGTCTCACCGCCCAGACGCGCCAGCGATCCCATGCTCAGCGGTTACTCTCCTTACTGCTGGCTGAGCCTTCGGTGTTCTACCCGGAGCGGGATTCCCAGTGGCAGATCGATCCGCTCGAGGATGGAGACCAGGGGAGCTTCTCTCACCAGCGAAGTAGCGTGAGCCGTCGGAAGATCTCGGCGATTCTCGACTCCATTCGGTTTAGTCACGAGGCTCCCCCGCCACTTCAGAGCGTGCTCAATTTCTTTGATCCGTCGGTGACCGAAGCCGCTGTTGCTGCGTGCGACGAGGCCAGCGGTGATTCACCGTTGGTTTACACTAATCTGAGGAAATTGTACAAGTTACTGACGAACGAACTCGAAGGAGTTCAAGGACCGACCACTGAGGCACAAAAGAATCTTTTGGTACAGGTAAGATGTGGTTGGCGGTCGCTGGAGAATGTGGTGGTTATAGTGATAGTGGTGGTGGTGATGGTGGAGGAAATTACGGTGATGGTAGTTGTGGTGGTATGGTAGTGGTGACGATGGTGATAATGATTGTTGTTTTGGTGATGCAGATAGTGGTGGTGATAATGGAGATAGTGATGGTGGTGGTGACGATGAAGTGGTGATGGTAGTGGTAAAGTAAAGGTCTTTAATTAGAATACATAATATTTAATTCTTATACCGCGCATGTTTCATTCAAATATGTTCACATGCGCCCATACATCAAACGTGTATCCCCACAACCAAATCACCCCCAAGGACCCCCCAATGTGGCCGTGTCGAGGCATATCAAAGGCGCCTTAGGCAGCCGCCGTACGACACAGTTCAGACCACGGATCCCAGCTAAGCCCTAGGTGTTGATTTTACGGAGGGAGGAAAACCGGAGAACCCGGTGAAAAACCCTCGGAGCACAGGAGAGACCAACTAAACTCTACTCACATGGTCCAAGCTCGAGAACGGGGCTGTTCCCAGACGGTCACCCATCCAAGTACTAACCCCGTCTAACTGGGCTTAACTATTGGTGAGAGGCAGCGCTCTAACAGCACACGCCATCCATGAGGTGGTGATGATGGTGGTAGTGGTGGTGATGGTGGTAGTGATGATGGTGGTGATGGTGGTAGTGATGATGGTGGTAGTGATTGATAATGGTGGTAGTGATTGATGATGGTGGTAGTGATAATGGTTGTAGTGATGATGGTGGTGCTGATGATGGTGATGCTGCTGATGATACGGTGATGGTGGTGAGTCATGACGGCGGAATTATGATCAGATATAAAATCAGAATTAGACCATAGTTAATAGAAAATAAACATGGTTTGGAAGCTCAACTGTCAACAAAAGTCATTGTTTTATGCTTTTGTTCAGGTTTATGGAAATTTTTGCACTTTCACGGTTACTGAACAGATTGTGTTTTCTGTATAATGAAGCAATCATCCAATAGCAACGTTTGGGTTCAATCACTCAACCGTACTGTTTAAATATTAATAAACCTAAAACAAAGGATTTGGCACCTTCATGTACCTTTCAACATGAATCGTAGCTTGTTTGTTAACTGCTTTGAAGTTTGCCAGGTTTCCAAACCATGTATATTTTCTATTAACTATGATTAGATAGACCATTTTTTTGTCCAAGTGAAAGTGTCTCATGAATTTCTTGCCGTGCACATCAATACAATTTTTCTTTCATTTTCTAGGAAGTCAATCGGATTATGAATTACGCTTTGGATCGAAATCGTTACCGCGAAGGTCTTTACTCCAAGCAACAAGCATTTGAAGCATGGCGGCAACTGGTAGAAGTTATTCTTGCTAGTTGTCCACCTGAATTACTTGGACGTGAAGTCAAACAAACCATGATCTTTGATCTGATGCGAGATCTCTTGGCTAAGGTATAACTGTAAGAATTATATGAGATTAGATGTTGGTGAAATTTGGTTGCTTAGTTAGTACAGGTTTGACTCCTTGAAGAACTGGTGGTAGTGCTTGTGGTGATTATAGTGGTGGTGGTGATGGTGGTGGTGGTGGTGGTGGTGGTGGTGGTGGTGGTGATGATGATGGTGGTGATGATGGTGGTGGTGATGATGATGATGGTGGTGGTGATGATGATGGTGGTGGTGATGGTGGTGGTGATAGTGGTGGTGATGATGGTGGTGGTGATGGTGATGATGGTGGTGATGATGATGGTGGTTCTGGTGGTGATGATGGTGGTGGTGGTGATGACGATGGTGGTGGTGATGATTATTGTGGCGATGGTGGTGGTCGACCGGTGATGATGATGGTGGTGGTGATGGTGGTGATTTGGGTTGCTTAAGTTAGTACAGTCTTGAGAACGAGTGGTGGTAGGAACTGACGTTTGAACCTAGGAGTATCAGATGTTTGTTGAAGTTGATCACCTAGATTAGTGTAGTCTTGAGAAAGACTGTTGGTGGTAGTGACTGACGTTATAAAGTAAATGGTTTGAACCAAGGCGTATCAGTAGATGTTTGTTGAAGTTGATCATCTAGGTTAGTGTAGTCTTGAGAAAGACTGTTGGTGGTAGTGACTGACGTTATAAAGTAAATGGTTTGAACTTAGGAGTATCAATAGATGTTTATTGAAGTTGGTCATCTAGGTTAGTGTAGTCTTGAGAAAGACTGTTGGTGGTAGTGACTGACGTTATAAAGTAAATGGTTTGAACCTAGGAGTATCAGTAGATGTTTATTGAAGTTGGTCATCTAGGTTAGTGTAGTCTTGAGAAAGACTGTTGGTGGTAGTGTCTGACGTTATAAAGTAAATGGTTTGAATCTAGGAGTATCAGTAGATGTTTATTGAAGTTGATCTAGGTTAGTGTAGTCTTGAGAAAGACTGTTGGTGGTAGTGACTGATGTTATAAAGTAAATGGTTTAAACCTAGGAGTATCAGTAGATGTTTGTTGAAGTTGATTGTCTAGGTTAGTGTGGACTTGAGAAAGACTGTTGGTGATAGTGACTGATGTTATAAAGTAAATAGTTTGAACCTAGGAGTGTCAGTAGATGTTTGTTGAAGTTGATCGTCCAGGTTAGTGTAGTCTTGAGAAAGACTGTTGGTGATAGTGACTGATGTTATAAAGTAAATAGTTTGAACCTAGGAGTATCAGTACATGTTTGTTGAAGTTGATCCTCCAGGTTAGTGTAGTCTTGAGAAAGACTGTTGGTGGTAACGACTGAAGATATAAAGTTTTAAAATAGCGTGAACCTAGGAATATAGTTTTCTTAATAATATTTTTGCTTCCTAGATGTCTGACGAGAGCTCTGCTGCAGAACTAATCGCCCCAGTCTCCGGCGTTATCCTCACGCTCATGGCTCACTTACGTCAGTCAACGTTGCCCTCTGGTGACGCTCTCGAGGCTATGCCTTCACGTGACACAGTACTTTCAACCTGGCAAGACGATGGTGAGTTAACCAGACCCAACTAACTAACTAACTAACTAACTAACTAACTAACGAACCGACGAACGAACGAACAACTGATGAACGAACCAACCGACGGACGAACCAACCGACGAACGAACGAACAACTGACTGACGGACGGACGGACGGACGGACGGACGAACGAACGAACGAACGAACGAACGAACGAACGAACGAACGAACGAACGAACGAACAAACAAACAAACAAACAACTGACGAACGGACGAATAAACTGCATGGGGAAACTATAACAGATGTTTGGTGTACGTTCGTCAAGCTCAATTACGCAGAAAAGAGCCCCAGACAGGGTTCGAACCTGCAACCGTACCACATGCACTACATGATGTATACGTACAACTTATCATATGGGGAAACTATGTTGATTTTTTGGAGGGAGAAAAAAACGGAGAACTCGATGAAAAACCCTCGAGGCAGAAGTGACAACCAACAACTCTACTCACATGAAGCTAAGGTAGTCACCCATCCAAATACTAACCCCATTCAACGTGACTTAACTTCAGTGGTGAGAGAGACAGCACGTTAACACCTTGCGCCAACCATTTGAAATAGTTAGTTGAGCCAGCCCGGCTCATGTAAACAGTCCTTATTAAAGGGTATTGGCAATAAAAATTAAGTTTGTCTCATTTGAAAGAACTCGTCAAATGGTATAAGAAGACCTTTTTTCCGTATCTGTTTTGGTTTTGGAAATATTTCGACCAAAGATAGCGTGCTGTCCACCATCTTGTTGTAGTATTGGGTCTAATTAACTAGGAAATTGGTGACGTCACAAGCAGGGTAAACCTGATGAAACTACTCCGTGGTGACCAAATTTCCACGAAAGGCTTTTTAAATGTTGTGGGTCAATTTAAAATGGAAATAGCGCAACAAAATCGAGTTTCTAGCTCATAATGTCATAAGGTTGGCAAGATAAAAATTTCACTTTACCCTGCTTATGATGTCACATGCATATCGAAAATAATTCCAAGATGGCGGACAGCACGCTGTCTTTGGTCCAAATATTTCCAAAACCAAAACAGATACGGAAAAATTGTAAAAGGTCTTCTTATATCATTTGACGAGTTCTTTCAAATGACAATTTTTATTGCCAATACCCTTTAAGGCATCTTATTATTTACCTATGATTTTTTCTATATTCATGTTTAAGGTGTAACTGAAGAGCTTGCTCTGCCAACTGTTCCTCTCAATGCGATGTTTCAAAGCTTAATTGAAGCACTGCTCAAGACAAGCGGAAGCTATCAACGAGTGAGGACAAACCTATATGGAGCTTTATTGTATTATTTACAAATTGGACAGCAGAAAGATGAGCAACGTAAAGAAGTTGGTAAGCGCGTGGAGGATGCGATGATGATGATGATCATATTGATGATTGATGAATGATGGTGACGGTAATGGTGATGGTGATGTTGGTGATGAAGATGAAGACGAATATGACATTGATGATGATGATGATGATATTGTTGATTGATGAATGATTATGATAATGATGATGATATTGTTGATTGATGAATGATTCTGACAATGATGATGATAATGATAATTATAACGATGATTATGATGATAATGATGACGATGATGATGACGACGACGATGATGATGATGATGATAATGATGATAATGATGATGATGATGATAATGATGATGATAATGATGACGATAATGATGACGATGATGATGATGATAATGATGATGATGATGATGATGATAATGATTACGATGATGATAATGATGATGGTGACGACGATGATGATGATGATGATGATGATGATGATATTGATAATGATCTTTTTCTTTGCAGACGTTGAAGAACACGTGCATTCTTCATTTGCCTTGGATGGTGTGCGACAGAAGAAGAACTATGAGATTATTTCAAGTTTTGGTGATTCATTCATGGAAATTGTTTGTCGAGATGCATGTGATGGTCATGACGTCACCAGGGTAAGTTGATTTAATCCTGCTAGCATATTCTGAAATTTAATGGGTTGGTCCTTGGTCTGTGGACAACCGTTTCACAAACATTCATGAAAATACGTTCAAAACACTGTCTGTCTGTCTGTCTGTCTGTCTGTCTGTCTGTCTGTCTGTCTGTCTGTCTGTCTGTCTGTCTGTCTGTCTGTCTGTCTGTCTGTCTCTGTTAAATATTCTGTAGACAGACAGACAGAGTGACAGACAGACAGACAGAGTGACAGACAGACCAATGAGGAGTGGTCCTTACTAGACCTCTAGGAAGAACTAATAGGCTTAGTTTAGTATATATATTTTTTGGTTATTTTTAGATGTTATCGTGTGCTGTTCTCGACGCCATTATGACAATAGATTGGCGAGAAAGTTGGATGCATTTTCTCAACACTAAAGGTTATTTACGTCACTTAGTCGAAAGTCTCTTGCTTGAAGATGAAAGTTTGCAAAATGCTTTGTTACCCACCCCGGAACCACTCAGGTCTTTATATGTCTACGAATCAAAAATGGTAAGTGAATAGCACTTTTTGGATGATTAAAGGATAAAGGACTGGGGGCTAATCATCCTTACTTGCAGCCAGTGGCTGAATTACGAAGGACGCAGATCAACGTGGCCGTGTCGAGGCATATCCAAAGGCGCTCCAGGCAGCCGCCAACGACACAGTTCAGACCACGGATCACAGCTAAGATGTTAGGTGTTGATTTTATGGAGGGAGGAAAACCGGAGTACCCGGCAAAAAGCCCTCGAAGCACAGGAGAGATCAACTACAACTCTACTCACATGAGTTCTAAGCTCGATAACAGAGTCATTCCCAGACGGTCACCCATCTAGGCTTAACTTCAGCTGAGAGGCCGCGCGCTAGCAGCACACGCCACCCATGCTTCCTGATTCAACCTTAGGCGAGATATTTTCAACGATCGAAACGTCTTTGTTTACCTCTCTCACGTGATTACATTCCTTTGCCACGATCGAGAATCGCATAGAAAATCGGCCACTTTCATGGGGCAGTTCGCAGGCCACGTGCGTGCTGGCTCAAGTGAGTTGTCGACCGAGCTTGATGAAATTAAATTTACTATAAATTCTAAACACAGCACACACGCAAAACAAGAACAAGTGAACTGTCCATATATAGCCAAAAACAAAATCAAGACAAAGAAAAAATCAATAGTTGAGATATTTATTCATCCTCCATAGTTGATTGGGTTTGTTTTATGTCAACTCGTCACTTCCTCAGTCGTCAAGTATACCATGGATAGTAAAATGAGTGGATTGGAAACTAATAGTCACGTGAGGTGTTTCCAGGCCGCCGATTGGCTGAAAAGCGTTTTTTTCTTTGCTCGAGAGATGTTGAAACCTAGTTGCAAATTGTGATGTCACGAATGGCGTGAGTACGCTTGTTTTACTGAGGTTTTTAGTGAACTTTTCTTCAAATTCTTCACATCCTCACATTCAGATGACTATGTTGACGTTTCAAATGATTTTATCGCCTTACAAACCTGCCTAAGCCACAATCGAGCGTTCGGGGTAAGCGTTGTTGATCTTTGTTTTGATGATTCCTGTGTTGTTTTGAAGAAACTGGCGTCCCCAAATTGTGCTTTGTTTGCTCGGAATTTGGGATGCATATTTTAACTAGTAAACCTTGATATCTTCTTTTAAAATGAGTAAGAATAGACGGGCATTTTGTCGTATTGTGGCTTTGTCGTATTTACAGACAATTCGATTATCATTTTAGGCTGTATTAATCCCAAACTTTGAATATTACTCGGGGTTTTTATGCTTGTCCAATTGCAACCAGGTTGTTATGCTCACGCCATCAAGTTTCCAATCCAGTCTTTTTACTATCCATGAGTATACTTTCCACGACTGATTCGAAAGGGCCCTGGCGTCGGCTGGTCAAGTGACACTGTTTTGGCAAGTGTTTGTGTTTTGTTTTTGTATAATACGTATACACGAATGAACAAATGAGAAATATTTAACGCTCTGCCGAATCACTCGTGTTAACCCCCTTTATGATAAAAGCAACTGGCTAGCATTATTTATGACGATAGTCCACACACAATTATCCAGGATACATGTAAATGCCATGAACAAACATACATCTAATGTTGTTCTTAACTTTAACCAAAGCTATCGTTTCCATTGTTTGGGTAAACTTTGCAGAGTGGATTTGTCGCAATTCAAATTTTCATGAATAAATTATACTCTATCTGAATTAATCGAGTTCCTAAGGTGGCTCCCTACGGTAATTTCAATAGGGGACTGGTGACTAGAAATAGTATCGCTACGCATGCGTAAATAGCGATCTTGTCGATTCGAAATTCTATGACCGCGTCGACATAGATGTTAGACTTGTAGACGTTTTCTTCGGTGAATTTTGCTAAAATTTTGTAAATAAAAAGTTCTAAAGTACATATAATTTTAAAAAATTTTCATAAGACAGAACGTTTTTAAATCGATAATTTTTACAGCGAAAAATCTGTCCCTACAACCCTCTCTGATTTTGTGCATGAATATTCTCCACAACAGTATCTATCATCTCAGCAATTTTTAAAAAATTTCACCGAAGCAAACTGAAGACATGCCGCTTCAATTATGCAATATTTGAAAATATACCAAAGTTCCAACGTCATTATTACCATGGTAACAGCAAATAATTGAACTTTTTGATAGATATTTTATATCTGCGATAGTTCTGCTATAGTAAGGTCTACTTAGTATTTATCTAACAAATTTTTAGACTTGTGAATAACATTAGATAATGAGCGTATGAAGTAGCACGTATTTATTGAAACTATAGGGAGCCACCTTAAACCGGCCAATCAGAATATAGAATCGACCAGCCGATGCCAGGCAAAATGCCCTGGGTACGAGGTTGGGCCATTGAATTATAAGAAGACTGGAAGACTGGAACGATAACTCAGGGGGGGGGGGGGATTTTGAAGCCAGTGCCAGTCCCTTTGCAGGTAGCTCCCGTGCTTCAAGTTACTTAATTTTCATCCTGCCATATATTTTGTTTGGGACGATAACAAATTACTCCAAAACAACGGATTGAAATACATTGTTTTATACGTATGTTTTTAGAAATAGCATTGGCTTCAATTTGATATATAGCATACGTTTCCTCGTTATTTTAAACTTTTTCAAATGTGGTAAATGTTCGACCATATTTCGCTGGGAAATAACACTAAGAAACTTGTTGTAGTTTTTCTGAGTTTTGAGCTGAAATGCTTAACGCTGAACGTTGGGCTATATATGAAACTGAAGCTATTGAAAAATGCTATTTGGTATAGAAACTTCAAGACTTTAGCTAAAAGGAAAATAATTAAAAAATAGAAAAACAACTGCCATTTTGTAACGTTCAGCAAACAAAATGGCAGTTGTTTTTATATTTTTTAATTATTTCCCTTTTAGCTAAAGTCTTGAAGTTTCTATACCAAATAGCATTTTTCAATAGCTTCAGTTTCATATACAGCCCAACGTTCAGCGTTGAGTATTTCAACTCAAAACTCAGAAAAACTAACATTTAAAGATTTTTGGCTTCATCCATTCATAGGGCCTGACTTATGGAGTTAGCGTTCCAGTTTACTTAGAGCTCAATGGGTTGGGCTGGAAATCTAGCCTAAATTGTTTGGTGATTGTACGTTTGCTTTCTTAGGCCTTGCTGACAAGAATCGCCCAATCTGGCAACGGTGCCAAAGGTCTTCTCAGCTCTGGTGTGATGTCTCGTTTATCTGAATGCCGGTTTATTGACCATCGCCCGAGTGGCCATGCAAGTCATTTCGGAACACACGTTCATTCTAGCTTTACTGACCGTATGATGAGCTCGTTGTCCACGGCCAATGACTCTTTTGTTCCTTCTGTAATGGAACGGTATCAGCAATTGCTTATTCCAGCTTTGCGCATGTCTCTTTCGCTTTTGACGTCACTTGGGCAAGAGCACCATGAAGCGTCCATTCAGGTAATGGTTTTGTTGGCTGGTTGTTTGATTTGATCGATAAGGATAATGATGATGATGGTGGTGGTGTTAATGTTGGTGGTGGCGGTGATGGTGATAGTCATAGTGATAATGGTGGTGACAGTGGTGGTGTTGGTGATAGTGATGATGCCATTGATTGTGATGGTGATGGTCATGGCATCCTCGTTCCCAGGGCCTCCTCGGTACACTGGAAAATTGGAGGCCCTGGTCAGATGAAGACGATTGAAGCGTGTGATTGGCTGGACGAAGGTTATTGTCTAAAACAGGAAGTGGGCAAATGTATTTTCAACTGTCAAACAACGCTGTGAATAGAGTGAAGATTATCGCTCAGATAACACCGAAAAAGTTTACGAATAGACCTTATTCAAAAATGGCCGCCGAATTAAAATTATTTTATATACATATAAATTAGCCCTTATGAACTCGTTTTCATGTGGGAAATTGATAAGGGCTAATTTATATGGTCATAAGGGCTAATTTATATGCACATAAAAGAATTCTAATTCGGCGGCCATTTTTGAATAAGGTCTATAAGGCCAACAAAGTAGGATTCCTAAAGCGAGTTGGAACTGCGACGAGTTTCATCATTTAACTCTCAAACTCGAACGATTTTAGACATAGCGTGACTCGAGGACCCATTGGTGGTGCTGGTAATATTGTGGTGTTGGTGTGGTGGTGGCGATGCTAGTGATAGTCATGGTAGTGGTGCTGGTAGTCATGGTGGTGGTGATTGTGATAGTTACCGTGATGGTGGTGATAGTCATGGTGGTTGGTGGTGGTGATAGTCACGATGGTGGTGGTGATAGTCATGGTGGTGATAGTCATGGTGGTGATTGTGGTGGTGATGGTGATATTTATTGTGGTTTTGGTGTGGTGATGGCGATACTGGTGATAGTCATGATAGTCATGGTAGTGGTGGTAATAGTTGGTGGTGGTGATAGTCATGGTGGTGGTGGTGGTGGTGGTGGTGGTGGTAATAATTATTGTGGTGGTGGTGATAGTCATGGTGTGGTGGTGGTCATAGTTGTGATGGTGGTGATGCTGGTGATAATCATGGTAGTGACGGTGGTGATCGTGGTTGTCATAGTAATAATGATGGTGATAATGGGATAATAAAAATAATGATGATTTTTTTACTCAGGTTTTACATTTTATCGTTGCGCACTCCGAAGTCTTCTCCGATGTCCTTCAAGACCAGACCAACAAAGTGACTGTGTCTTCGCTCCACGAACTCTACCTTGTCAGCGGCATCGTTTGCAAGACAGGCGTAACCGAGGATACGTTTTCTGACGAAGACACTGTAGTGGAGGACCTGATGAAATTCAGAGCACCCTTGTCGAGAATCCAGAGACTGATGTTGGCCTTGCTACCCAAGTACAGTGTGCGCGAGAACTGGGACAGAGTAAGTGTTAAGAATTGACCTCGAATTCATTCCATTCCATTTGTTCGTTCGTTCGTTCGTTCGTTCGTTCGTTCGTTCGTTCGTTCGTTCGTTCGTTCGTTCGTTCGTTCGTTCGTTCGTTCGTTCGTTCGTTCGTTCGTTCGTTCGTTCGTTCGTTCGTTCGTTCGTTCGTTCGTTCGTTCGTTCGTTCGTTCGTTCGTTCGTTCGTTCGTTCGTTCGTTCGTTCGTTTATCTATCTATCTATCTATCTATCTATCTATCTATCTATCTATCTATCTATCTATCTATCTATCTATCTATCTATCTATCTATCTATCTATCTATCTATCTATCTATCTGTCTGTCTGTCTGTCTGTCTGTCTGTCTGTCTGTCTGTCTGTCTGTCTGTCTGTCTGTCTGTCTGTCTGTCTGTCTGTCTGTCTGTCTGTCTGTCTGTCTGTCTATCTATATCTGTCTTGTCTTGTCTTGTCTTGTCTTGTCTTGTCTTGTCTTGTCTTGTCTTGTCTTGTCTTGTCTTGTCTTGTCTTGTCTTGTCTTGTCTTGTCTTGTCTTGTCTTGTCTTGTCTTGTCTTGTCTTGTCTTGTCTTGTCTTGTCTTGTCTTGTCTTGTCTTGTCTTGTCTTGTCTTGTCTTGTCTTGTCTTGTCTTGTCTTGTCTTGTCTTGTCTTGTCTTGTCTTGTCTTGTCTTGTCTTGTCTTGTCTTGTCTTGTCTTGTCTACAGAATATTTTACAGAGACAAACAGGCAGGCAGACAGACAGACAGGCAGACAGACAGGCAGACAGACAGACAGACAGACAGACAGACAGACAGACAGACAGACAGACAGACAGACAGACAAACAAACAAACAAACAAACTTACTTATCTTATTTTATTTATTTATTTATTTAATTATTTATTTGGTTCGTAGATTGTTCGAGAGGTGCTTAATTTAAGCATGGACGAAAGAGAAGTTGCATTCAAAGCTCTTCAGTACAACGTCAGCGCTCTGGAGGCGTATCAAACCTTACAACAGATCTACGGAAATTTAATAACTTACTGCAGAAATGTTATTGTCTCTGGAGGTAACTCACACAGTACGAATAAACCATATGCTAACAGAACATAAATATCGCTTTGAAGTGCCTCTTAAACGAAAATTAAGTCTGTCTTATTTGAAACAACACTTAAAATGACAAAGTAACATCTTTTGCAGTTTTTCGTTTCCTTGCTTCATATGTTTCTCCCACAACACTAAACATGTTGGATTTCAAGTGACTATATTTGACATTAGCAAAGATATATAACCTTCTCTGATCAGTAACTCATTATGCGCGGGTGACGTCAAAATGTTTAGTTTACATATCAAACAAACTGAATTGTTATATACCAAAGACTTTCGTTTGCCAAAGATGAAATCCTATTGGTCAAATCATGGTCACGTGTTGTTCAACAAACTCAATGTTTCTTTCTGCCGAGGGAAACATAACCTGAATGTCAGGCCTTTATTTGTTCCCGCAAGGGAAACATTGCACTGTTTCCCTCTGACGTCAACAATGAAGAAGGAAACAGTGCAATGTTTCCCTCTGACGTCAGCTTTAATCATGCGTTGTTCACGTGAATACACAATGATTATTGCATCAGATCAAGAAATTTGGACTTTTCGAAACATTTTGAAAACAAGAGCTGTTTCGAGCTTGTTCGGTACGAAATAGTCCATTTTCCAAAGGAAAGAATATCTATACATATCTTCAAAGAAGGTCTGAAGAAAATCTGGATAAATTTAAAGCTGTTCTTTGTACTTGTTGAGTCTGGTGTATTTGTTCACTTGAATTCAAATACGAAGACAAAGTCAAAGTGTTTTGGTAAGTCTTTTTGCCTTTTACAAGTTTCGAAGTGTTTTGGTAAGTCTTTTTGCCTTTTACAAGTTTCGAAGTGTTTTGGTAAGTCTTTTTGCCTTTTACAAGTTTCGAGTCAGTTTGATATTTTGTATTTTAAAAGTCTTTGGTATATAACAAAACGCTTGTTGACTTTTGCCTCGAGAAACATCGAGTTTTGCGGTCCCTCAGGCTTCAATGTCACCCTCGGGTGACATTGAAGCCTTCGGGTCCGTAAAACTCGATGTTTCCCTCGGCGCCAGTCAACAAGTGTATAATATCTCATTAAGGCACGGGTGGCGTGTGCTGTTACTGCCTCTCACCAAACGTTAAGTCCGGTTAGACGGGGTTAGTACTTAGATGTGTGACCGCTTGGGAACTCATGTGAGTAGAGTTGTAGTTGATCTCTCCTGTGCTTCGAGGGGTTTTCTCCGGTTTTCCTCCCTCCGTAAAATCAACACCTAACATCTTAGCTGTGATCCGTGGTCTGAACTGTGTCGTATGGCAGCTGCCTCGAGTGCTTGATCTCCGTCCTTCGCAATTCACCCACTGGCTGCAAGTAAGGATGATTAGCCCCCAGTCCTTTATCCTTTATAACGAAGCAAGGAAACGAAAAACTGCAAAAGATGTTACTTTGTCATTTTAAGTGTTCTTTCAAATAAGACAAACTTAATTTTCGTTTTATATATACTTTAAACGATTTTTCGAAACTGGTGTATCAATTTTAATTTGTGTATTTTAGCTCCTAGTCCAACTCACTGTCGAGTTCTTTTCGCTCCAACTATAAACGATGGTTACCCTCGCGATTCTCATTTTGATAGAAAAGGTGAGATTGTTGGTATTGCGTATTTTTTTGCGTGTTTTAGTTTGCGTGTTTCAGTTTTCGTGGTTTAGTTTGCGTGTCTTACTTTGTGTGTTCTACTTTGCGTGTCTTGGTATGCGTGTCTTGATTTACGTGAATTTGCGTGTTTTAGTTTGCGTGTTTTGTTTTTCGTGTTTCAGTTTGCGTGTCTTAGTTTGCGTCTCCTACTTAATTTGTGTGTCTTATTTGCATGTGTCTAATGGACGGAATGGAGTGACCAACGCAATTGCTCGCTCCCTCTCTCACTTGCTCTCCTACTGTCAGTCAGTCGGTTGGTCAGTCGGTCGGTCGGTCCGTCCGTCCGTCGGTCGGTCGGTCAGTCCGTCCGTCGGTCGGTCAGTCGGTCGGTCGGTCGGTCAGTAAGTCGGTCAGTTGGTCGGTCGGTCAGTCCGTTCATTTGTCCGTCCGTTCGTTTGTCCGTCCGTTTGTCCGTCGGTCGGTCGGTCAAGGTCGGTCGCTCAGTTCGTTTGTCCGTTCGTTCGTTTGTTCGTTTGTCCGTCCGTTTGTCCGTCCGTCGGTCGGTCGGTCGGTCAGTCAGTCAGTCAGTCAGTCAGTCAGTCAGTCAGTCAGTCAGTCAAAACCCACTCACTCGCTTCGCAGTCACGTTTTTCCTCCTGCTTTTCATCACTCCCTCTCCACTCACTCAGCTGCACCAACCTTTCTTATTGTATACCGCAGGTTCAGTTGCTTCTAGTCTATCGAGTAGTCAGCCTAGCTTGGCCATAATTGTTCGTAATCTTAAAATTTGCACCGAGAAAGTCTTGACTTGTGTCGAAGCAAACAAACAAGCTAACCTAAGACTGAACAATATCGATGAACTTAACATAGAAGAACTAAACGAGGTAAGAATAAAAACAATTGCTTTCCTTGTATAACAACATGTATAAGAAATCCTTCCTACACTCATTTTAATTGGAGACTTGACAGTAACCGTCTGGTCTCGAATTCATTGACCAGCTCAGGCAGGAATGAGTTAATCCCTTGTTAACTCATTGCTGCCTAGGATGTCTGAGGGTTCTCTCTTTGATGAGTAAAATTGTCTGGTGTTAAACAGTAAAACAATAAAGGGGCCATTTTTGACCAGCTCAGGCAGGAATGAGTTAATCCCTTGTTAACTCATTGCTGCCTAGGATGTCTGAGGGTTCTCTCTTTGATGAGTAAAATCATCTGGTGTTAGACAGAGTAAAACAATAAAGGGGTCGTTTTTGACCAGCTCAGGCAGGAATAGGTTAATCACTTGTTAACTCATTGCTGCCTAGGATGTCTGAGGGTTCTCTCTTTGATGAGTAAAATCGTCTGATATTAGGCACAGTAAAACAATAAAGGGGTCAGTTTTGACCAGCTCAGGCAGGAATGGGTTAATCACTTGTTAACTTTATTATCAGATGTATGTTTCGATAAATTTCTTAGTAACTTGTGTTTTGTGTCTTTTCTTTTTTCAGCTTGGTCTCCAGTATTCGTCCACAGCTGAACGAATGTCAACGCAACAAAAACAGCAGCTGGCGTTTAAATGTCTTCGTGAGGTAGTCAAGTATCGAACGGACGAACTTGATATGTACCTTTGTATCCTTATAATTTAAACTACTTGTATTTGGACAGACATGTTAAATCTGTTGCTGTTAGTGTTAATATAGGTATTAATTATTATTATCATTATCATCATCATTTTCATCATCATCATCATCATCATCATCATCATCATGGTAATCGTCGTCGTCATCATCATCATCATCATCATCATCATCATCATCATCATCATCATCATGATCATCATCATCATCATCATCATCATCATCATCATCATCATCATCATGATCATCATCATCATCATCATCATCATCATCATCATCATCATCATCATCATCATCATCATCATCATCATCATCATCATCATCATCATCATCATCATCATCATTATCATCATCATCATCATCATCATCATCATCATGATCATCATCATCATCATCATCATTATCATGGTAATCGTCATCATCATCGTCAGCAGCATCATTATCATCATCACCATCATCATCATCACCATCATCACAACCATCATCATCATTATCATCATCACCATCATCTTTATCATCATCATTGTCGTGGTAATCGTCATCATCTTCAGCAGCAGCAGCATCTTCATTGTCATCGTCATTATCATCATCATCATCATTATCAACATCATTATCATGGTAATCGTCATCATCGTCAGCAGCAGCATCATTGTCATCATCATTATCATCATCATTATCAACATCATTATCATGGTAATCGTCATCATCGTCAGCAGCATCATTGTCATCATCATCATTATCAACATCATTAACATCATTATAATCATCATTATCATCATCACACCATCATCATTATCACCACCACCACCATCATCACCACCACCATCATCACTACCACCATCATCACCATCATCACCACCACCATCACCACCACCACCATCACCACCACCATCACCACCACCACCATCATCACCACCACCATCACCACCACCACCATCATCACCACCACCACCATCATCACCATCACCACCACCACCACCACCATCATCACCACCACCACCATCATCACCACCACCACCATCATCACCACCACCATCACCACCACCACCATCATCATCACCACCATCATCGCCACCACCATCACCACCACCACCATCATCACCACCACCACCATCACCACCACCATCATCACCACCACCATCACCACCACCACCATCACCACCACCACCATCACCACCACCACCATCATCATCACCACCATCATCGCCACCACCATCATCATTATCATTACCAACATCACATATCATCATTGTCATCAACGTCATCATCATCATTGTCATCAACGTCATCATTATCATTAACATCATCATTATCATCATCATCGTCATTAAGATCATCATCATCAATGATCATTAACATCATCATCATCATCATTATTATCATCATCATCATCATCATTATCATCAACATTAACATCATTAACATCATCATCGTCATCATTACTCAATAGTTGATATACATAAACGTTTACTTTAACGACACCTTAGATATAATCGAGAATTCTTTGTTCATTCTTTGCAAACATCTTGAGTTTTATTACCTGTACTGCGTTCCATCAGACCGCGAAGTATCATCGCTGAAGGGCTCAGTGAGTGGCAGGAATAAACCAAGAAGACTACAAGGTTCGTTCTTTCTCCGTTAGTTATCGTTTAACGATGTCCCGAAAACACTGCTTTTCAAAATTCTTTTCACTATATTTAAAAGAGCATAAAGGTAACAGAGGGAATGTATAGCATTGGTCTAAAGCCCTGATCAAACGAGAACGCAAGTCATCGCAAGTTTTAGCTTGTGCTTTCTTGTGTCTCGTTTGACCACCCGCTTGCGATGACTTGCGGTGACTTGCGTTAGCTTGCGACTAATTTGATCTTGTTCAAATTTCATCGCAAGTTTTTTTCAACGTGCGAGAGCTTGCGAAACGTTTGAACACAAAACATAAGTCGATGCAAGTCTTTCGTGCTCCGTCGCCATAGAAACTATCATGAGAACTAGCGAAAAGGCGTGGGAACTAGCGGAAGTTGCAGAACTTGTAGCCTGCTAGTACAGACTCTTCACAGAACTTGTGCCGACGTTTGACTGGTGGCATCGCAAGTCATCGCAAGTTGGCAGTCACGCTATCTCAGCCAGCCGCTCTGAATAGTTTCCCGAAAATATCATGTACCGTGACAAAGTTAAAACTTGTTTAAAACACTCATGAAACCTTTATTTTGTTAAATTGGTTGTTCAAACGACCGCCACAGAAATTCTGACTGCCAACTTGCGATGACTTGCGTTCTCGTTTGATTAGGGCTTAAGAGGGTGTTTATATGGAGCCAGCCCGGGCTGGCTCCCAAACAAAATATATGGCAGGATGAAAATTAAGTAACTTGAAGCACGGGCGCTACCTGCAAAGGGACTGGCACTGGCTTCAAAATCCCCCCCCCCCCCCCCCTGAGTTATCGTTCCAGTCTTCTTATAGTTCAATTGGCTGGACTCCGATCACACATGAATGAAAATAAACTACGTGAAAAAGTCTTCCCTTTTTATAGAATTTAGTTCCCATGATGAGGATCCATCGTTATCCAATAACCGCGGTGGATTGCCCAGTAAGATCAACGATGGTGTAACTAAGGCGGATATACAACAGGTGGGTGGACCAAAATAGTATTTACGTCATTGCTCCAGTTACATAAAGTTTCATAGCTCACGTGATACGATGTGAGAGGCGTGTAAAAGTATTTTTATTTTATTTTTAGTGTGTTTTGTAAATACAATCATAAAAATTGTATTTACTTTTTTATTCACTTGTATTCTGTATTCACTTTAGTATCTTTCTCTATAACAATTTAGCTCAAAACAGAAGCAGCATCCTCCCTGACAGATTCGTTTCTGAGAAAATTGAGCGATATTGAAAAGGTCAGTGCAGTACAGTACAGTACAGTACAGTACAGTGCAGTACAATGCAGTACAATAGTACAGTACAGTGTAGTGCAGTACGGTGCAGTACAGTAGAGCCAGTACAGTTGAGCGCAGTACAGTACAGAGCAGAACAGCGCAGTACAGTACAGTACTGCACAGTACAGCACCACACAGACCAGCACTGCATAGCACAGCACAACAACACAGCACAGCACCACACAGCCCAGTACAGCATAGACTTGCCACAAGTGGGTCTTGTGTGTCGTTACTACAAGCGACGAATGCGCGAGCATCACACAGTACAGCACTGCAACACAGAACAGCACAGCACCACACCCCCCAGTACAGCATAGCACATCACAACACAGGCAGCACCACACAGCCCAGTACAGCATAGACTTGCCACAAGTCGATCTTGTGTGTCGTCACTACGAGCGACGAATGCGCGAACACCACACAGTACAGCACAGCAACACAGAACAGCACAGCACCACACGTAACGTAAATATAACAAAGGTTTTTCCTTAACCTTTCAGACACATGGCAAAGGTCGTTCTCGTGTTGGTTTTGTTGATGCTTTGACACGACGTATCAAAAGGCTACTCAATCTACACGGTCCATCCGTATTATAGATTGCATGTAGGTATGAACCTTGTATAACAATAGAGCTGATGTTCGCGGGCATAAATATGTTTCTGGCCCGACTCAGGCTCATTTTAGCTCGAGCCGAAGGCGGGGGTTAAAATTAGCTTACCCTGCGAGCAGAGCCTTCTTTTCCTTATTTCTTCGCTGAGAGAGGGGAAGAAAAGTAGGCTCTGCTGTATTCGTGTTTGGCTTCGTCCAAAATTTAGGACGAAGTAACCCGTTTAAGACCCGTTTAACCGGTTCTCGTTTCGTTTTCTGCTCTGATTGGGACTGGGTTCGAGATTGTAACCCAGCAACTGACATGCATGCGCAATGGAAACCAGTCACGAATACAGCAGAGACTACTTTTCTTCGTCTCTCTCAGCGAAGAAATAAGGAAAAGAAGGCTCTGCTCGCAGAACGGTAAACAGTATCTTGAATAGTGCCACCTTCGTGTCGGCGTGTATTTCATTGCATTAAATATTTACATAACTCATAACTTACATGTAACTTGGCAGAAAAACGCAACATTTGTCATCAAAACAATCTTTGCTCCGAAGTATTGACAAGAAAAGTATACAATTCCGTAAACAACAAATCAATAGTGATTTAGAACTGTTAACACGTTGAAGCCTGACGACGGGTTTTTAAAGGGTATTGGCAATAAAAATTAAGTTTGTCTCATTTGAAAGAACTCGTCAAATGGTATAAGGAGACCTTTTACCATTTTTCCGTATCTGTTTTGGTTTTGGAAATATTTGGACCAAAGACAGCCTGCTGTCCGCCATCTTGGAATTATTTTCGATATGCATGTGACATCATAACCAGGGTAAAGTGAAATTTTTATCTTGCCAACCTTATGACATTATGAGCTAGAAACTCGATTTTGTTGCGCTATTTCCATTTTAAATTTGACCCACAACATTTAAAAAGCCTTCCGTGGAAATTTGGTCACCCACGGAGTAGTTTCATCAGGTTTACCCTGCTTGTGACGTCACCAATTTCCTAGTTAATTAGACCCAATATTTTGGTCGAAATATTTCCAAAACCAAAACAGATACAGAAAAATTGTAAAAGGTCTTCTTATACCATTTGACGAGTTCTTTCAAATGAGGCTCAGATCAGCGGGCTAAATATATTTTAATATAGTAAGGTTAGATATACTGCCGAAACAGAGACCGTAGGAGTCTAACGTTTCGAGCGAAGGCCCTTCGTCAAAGAGAAACGTGAAGAGTGTAAACAAACAATGAGCTTATATAAAACTCATAATTTATATTTACACTCCTATATTTTAATCCTTATATTTACACTCTTTACGTTTCTCTCTGACGAAGGGCCTTCGCTCGAAACGTTAGACTCCTACGTTCTCTGTTTCGGCAGTATATCTAACCTTACTATATTTCGATTGTTGTTTCAACACTGCCTACGCAGCACGCTACTTTTATTTCACTATTTAAATATATTTTAGCCCACTGAATCCTCCATTTTAGCTCGCAAACAGTGCTGTGAGTAACTTCGTTACAAGAAACTAGTTACAGTAACTAGTTACATTTTTAAGTAACTGTTACTGAAACTAGTTACTTTTTCCGAAGAAGTAACTGTAACTATAACTAGTTACTTTTTTAAAGAACTGTAACTAGTTACAATATTTGGTTCAAAAATGTGACTATAGTTACTGATATTCAGTTGAGGATATCATTCTTTCGTGATAAAAATGGTTTTGATATAATAATAAAGGTACATTATGTACACGTTTGACTATTTCTGCTTAGTGACAACTATATTTAGGCATTTAGCTGTAAAAACATAATTATGGTACTGGCATCTAAAAACCAGTAATTTCTTTGTTGATTCTAGTAACACGGACAAAGGAATGTAACTTTGTAACTAGTTACAAAATTTTTGAAATAACTTTGTAACTGTAACTAGTTACTTTCTTTTCATTGTAACTTTTATCGGTAACTAGTTACTTTTCTAACGATGTAACTGTAACCAGTTACAAAAATTATGTAACTTTTACAGGCTCGCAAAATACACCACAATGTCCGATAATATTAATATAACTCTCCACTCCCTACTATTATCTCTACTAAACTTTCTACTATCCTTTCTCTAAACCTTTCTTCTTTTTCTTTAACAGGATGAAAACTATATGTTTGCTCTCACGAAGCTTCTAGCTACGAAGCAAGCGCCACTCTTTTCTATGCGGTTATATATATATATATATGATTCAGGTCACAGACATATATAAACTAGAGAAGGCATTTGTCGTTAACTGGGCGCGTTGAAGACTGGTGACGAGGTAAGCTCGCTAGCGTGCTTGGGATCGTTTGGAAGAACAGTACTCTACGCATAGAGATAAAAAATGCGAGGATTATTGGGCGCCGCTATTCGAGGGGAAAAGCTAGTATCCAAGCCCTTTAGAGACTCGCCGAGCCAAAAATGCGATGAATAATGACGGCCGCCATTGGAGGGGGGAAAACGAGCTAAAATTCGTCTAAAACAAACCTTTTACTAAATTTTCATCACGAAAAATAAAACTTTTAGAGTTTTCGGTCTTATTACTATTATAAATTCTTACCTTAATTCTTTATTGAGGCGTCTATTATCTTTGTTGAATTTTTCCACTCCTTGGATATAAATTGTGGCCGCCATTTTGAAGTACCAGGCCGCGCCTATTGGCAAGTCTCATAAGCAAGTCTTCAAAGGGCCTGGACACTAGCTTTTCCCCTCTAATGGCGGCGCCCTATTTTCCTCGCATATTTGACTGGACTCAGCATAAGAATGCCCCCTCTTGTATTATATTATATCCTCTGTGACTCTGCGAGCGTAGCTTTCTCTCTTTCCTTTCGACGATACTAGAAAACAAAGCTTCGTTGTCTTTTGTTCTTTCGTGCTTAAGATTTGCCCCTCCAAACGATCCAAGCGCCTTAGCGCCGCTGCCTCGTTCCAGTCTCCGACTCGTTTACCAAGGGCGTCGCGAAAAGCAACATGTTCTCTCACTTAGGATTCAGGGTTTTCCCGAATCCTAGGCGATAATTCTCTCGAATCCTGGGCGAATTCTCCCGAATCCTAGGCGAATTCTGCCAAATCTTAGGCGAATTCTCCCGAATCCTAGACGAATTCTCCCGAATCCTAGACGAATTCTCCCGAATCCTAGACGAATTCTCCCGAATCCTGGGTGAATTCTCCGGAATCCTAGGCGAATTCTCTCGAATCCTAGACGAATTCTCCCGAATCCTAGACGAATCCTGGGCGATTTCTCCCGAATCTTAGGCGAATTCTCCCGAATCCTGGGCGAATTTTCCGGAATCCTAGGCGAATTCAAACGAACCTGGGCGAACTCTCCCGAATCCTGGGCGAACTCTCCCGAATCCTAGGTATGTGAACAGTATGTGAAGAGACGAGATGGATATGCTAGCTCGAATATGATAAGAATTTGAGTGTAAATGTTCTTTGAGCTATTTTACTCAGAGAAATTTCTGAGTACCCAAGCGGGACTCGAACCCACAAACCTTCTGATCGCCATTGTGAGATGCTCTAACCATTGAGCTACTAAGACTCAGATGATTTGAACGTAGGTTGAATATGTGTACAACCCACAACCTTCTGATCACCAGTGATATGCTCTAACCATTGAGCTACTGAAACTCAAATGATTTGAACGTAGGTTGAATATGTGTACAACCCACAACCTTCTGATCGCCAGTGAGACGCTCTAGCCATTGAGCTACTGAGACTCAGATGATTTGAACGTAGGTTGAATATGTGTACAACGCACAACCTTCTGATCACCAGTGATATGCTCTAACCATTGAGCTACTGAAACTCAAATGATTTGAACGTAGGTTGAATATGTGTACAACCCACAACCTTCTGATCGCCAGTGAGACGCTCTAGCCATTGAGCTACTGAGACTCAGATGATTTGAACGTAGGTTGAATATGTGTACAACCCACAACCTTCTGATCATCAGTGAGATGCTCTAACCATTGAGCTACTGAAACTCAAATGATTTGAACGTAGGTTGAATATGTGTACAACCCACAACCTTCTGATCGCCAGTGAGACGTTCTATAACCATTGAGCTACTGAGACTCAGATGATTTGAACGTAGGTTGAATATGTGTACAACCCACAACCTTCTGATCGCCAGTGAGATGCTCTAGCCATTGAGCTACTGAGACTCAGATGATTTGAACGTAGGTTGAATATGTGTACAACCCACAACCTTCTGATCACCAGTGAGATGCTCTAACCATTGAGCTACTGAGACTCAGATGATTTGAAGCTCGTAGCTCAAAGAACATTTCCACTCAAATTCTTATCATATTCGAGGTAGCATATCCATCTCGTCTCTTCACATACTGTTAATTGCTTTGTAAATATCGTATCGATAAACTCATCTGTTTAGATAGTCAGAACGCACATGACGAGGTTTAGTGATAAAGTTTAAAGTGACTTTCGAATGACTGAAAATAATTCGATGTGCTCTGCTTTCTATGTATGTGTTTCCTAAACAACAAGGGTTAACCCTTTAAGTCCAGTTGAACGGCGTAGTCGGTTTGCGTTCTTGGGAAGACTGGGGAGAGGCTGGAAACGAGAAGGCCTAGCAACATTCGTAAAAAGGTCCTGCCCAGAATCGTTCTGGCGCTTCGAGTGTTCCTGGGATCTAGCGTAGCGACAGTATATTATATAAAAAGCATAAGGATGTCTGCGAAGATTTTACCAAAGATCTTGGCGATCGAAAGAAGGAAATTATGGAATATATTCTAATTGGAGCTCGAAATGAAAATTTAACTGTTCAGTATTTTCCCGCTCTTTTTCTGAGGACGAGCTCGGACGTCGCGCATGCGCAAAACGTTTGGCAGCGGTGTTGGTGGGGTGTGAGTGGAATTGTTAGAGTTCGTCTATGTTGTGCTATGGGGGGTTTTCTCGTTTTTTTTCCGTGTAGATCTTGGCTGTGTTTTGTAGTCTGATATGTGTCGTATGGCGGCTGCCTGGGGTATATCATGCATGACTGATGTATCAACACGTCCTTCGGTTGTTTCAACATGCTGTTGAATAACTTCTGTTGTTTCATGAAGCTGTAACAACATGATGAAACAACGATGAACAATATTGTTAATTCATCGAGGTTTGTTCACACATGATAACAACGTTGTTACAGCATTGTTCAGGCAACAATGCTGTAACAACTTGTGAGATTTTTACGTGTGTAGGCCACGTTGATCTGCGTGCGTCCTGTGCAATCCAGCCACCGGCTGCAAGTAAGGATGATTAGGCTTCCTTTCTTTTCTTTGCCTTGTCTTTCCTTGCCTTCCCTTGACTTCTGCCAATTTTCTTCCCTTCCCTTGCCTTCGCTTTTACTTTCCTTGTAAAACTCGACAAGCGCACGACGACCTAAAAATCAGTTTACGAACACACCAAACCGCCTTCTGTTTGACTTCCGTGCTTAGCGATGTCCTATGTTTGCAATAACTTGCACTAATTGCTGCTAAATTGAATACCCTTGCTGTATAATTATCGCTGTCTTTTGTCTAATTGTAAAGCCACTGATAGCCAAAGGATTCATTTCGGTAGCGTTGCCTATGGAAACCACACTTTTCTTCAATGCATGCAACTGATTTCTGAGTTACTGCAGCAATGCGATCTTTTATACTCGCAACTCTTGCCTAGTGACGAGAAACCTTTGTCTACAGTATACTTTCTTCAGTTTAAGGATCAAGTACTTCAGTTCGAGACTTCACAAGTCGTCGTTGATAACGGGAGTGCTTCAATTAACATGTATTTATTTACGGTTGGTAAACATCTTGATCTGAATTGTTTATATATATATATATATATATATATATATATATATATATATATATATATATAAAGGGAATATTACACGGTGGCGAGAAGATATGGATTTTATGTTCGAGTGGCAAGGATGATATTGCTCTTGCCACGAGAACATAAAATCCATATTTTGAGCAACCGTGTAATGTTCTATTTATTATATGGACAATGAAATTATGCGTGGAAGTGATGTTGATAAACTGAGTTTAATGCAAAAACTACAACCGCTTGACCTAAGCTTTTACTGAGAAACTGATACAAATGAAAAATGCAACATCACAATTTCTTCGAATACGTCATTTTACGTGAAAAACTGAATTAGGAGAAGTTACTGGCTCAAATTTACTTGATTCGAAACTTGTGCCAAAAGGCGTAAATTTTGACTTGTCGATATGTCACTCGCGAACGCCGTTACAAACGAGAAATACGCAAGTCGGTTCCTGGATGTAGTGAAATATCGATTCTACGAGTGTTTTAGTTGCTAGTAAAATACTCTTCTCGTGTGTGTCAAGGGGCACGTTGGAATGATTTTAAAGCGAAAAGGTGGTAAAGTGCCGAGAATATAGTTAGGATAACAGAATACTGGCGTTTCGAGCCAATTGTTCACTTTGCTCTATCTAAAACACTGCCTACGCAGCGCTCTACTTTTTTGCACTCTAAGGGCCTGTTCACATGAGACTGGGTTATCTCGGGGGGTAGGGTTATCCCTATCCCCCGAGATAACTCGATGTTAGTTTATTTCCATGTTAAAAAAGTAAACCGTTCACATGAGACCGAGATAACTCGGGGGATAGGGATAACTCGGTCGGAGCGATAGCCGGTAACCCTAGCCCCCGAGTTATCCCTACCTCCATGTGAACGCTTTCATCCGAGTTATCTCGGGGGGTAGGGTCAACTTAGGCATGCGTATTTATGCTGTTGCTCGGGATAACTCGGGGTGAAGCGTTCACATGAAGCTAGGGTTATCTCGGGGGCCAGGGACAACTCGGTAGTTGCGTTTTATCATGTGAAATAGGGCCAACTTTGACCCTAGCCCCCGAGTTATCCCTACCCGCCGAGATAACTCGCCTCATGTGAACAGGCCCTTAGATAGCAAGGTTGGGAGGTAAGGAAGTAAGTATGTAGGTAGGTGAGTAGCTAGGTTGGTTGGTTGGTAGGTAGGTAGATAGATAGGTAAGTAGGTAGGTAGGAGGCAGGAAGGGGAGGTAGGTAGATAGAAAGTAAGATAGGTAAATAAATACTTTCCTACGGTACGTAGTGTAGTAGGAAAGTGTATTCATTATGGCACTAGCTGTATTCCCAAGAGGATGCTGCGGCAGACCCCGTGGTCGGAAGAGCACTTATATAAAGAGCAGTACCACGTTGCAGAAGTCACTCGGTTAACAGTGTTGGTCGTCAAACTTGTATTTTAATTTGGTCTATTTCTGTACATAGTTTGTTTTTTATATATTATTTCTTTGTATATTACTGCATGTTCGCTCTGTTTGGGGAGCAGCGCTGGTTATCTCGGTCCCAACCCAGATTTCCTGTCAAGTTTTTCCCAGATGTGGGTTTTTTATCAGACAGGTTTTTTCTGGCCTTCCTGATACACGCATAGATTCTACTAAATATGTGTGATAGATACATGAATGATGGCATGCGTGAAAACTATATACAAAGAAACAAACAAGCGCGATATACATGCAGAAACAGCTAGTGACAAAATATACAAGTATACTGCAAGATAGGTGAAGAACTGGAAACACAGTAGCTATGCACTATTACACAATTGGCTGGCAGTCTAGCAATGTTTTATTAAAGAGCTGTTCGTCTCCAACACTGGACGCCGCAGCAAGATTCTCCACACTCCCAGTTGTCGTGTGCGTTGTAGAGTAATGAATAGATAGATATAGGCAGGGACGTTGGTTAGGTAGTTTAATACAAACAGACCAACCTACTGCTGATAAGTTTAAATCTTAAAAATATGATATAGCCCAGCAAATAGCTAATTGCATAATGAACACGTGCCTTAATTTAATGCTATTTGCTGACCTACCATACTTTTAAGAAGACTTGTTCCTCAATCGCAACAAGTTTAAAGCTAACAATGTTTCTCTCCACTTAATTTCCTAGCTTTTATCAACATGAACTGGCTTTGAACTTTGACGAGTCACAAGTCAAATATTTCGGAGAAAGCTACACCCGGACTTCACGCCTCGAATAAATAAGACTTAACAAAGGCTAAATTTCCCTGAAAAAGATCAAGAAAGAAATGTTCTTTTCCTCAGAAGTTGTAAAAATCCTGCCGTGTGAGATGCCAATTGAACAAAACGAAGTCATTGGACACGGACTCGATGTCCCCGAATTGAGGAAACATCAGTCTGGGAAAAAGGGCGGGAAAAATGATTCGACTATTATTCAACCTCCTACAACACTGCCTATTATAAATGGCTCAAGTATAAAACCAAGGCAAGACGTCCTTCGTGGTTCAACTTTCCCATTAAATACACTAAACATGAACAGTTTTTCGTCCAAGTCTCTCAAAATCTTCCAGTTTCCAAATATCGTACGTCGACCTGTCAAGAAGAATGCTGCCGTTCCGAAATCGAGAAAAGATTGCTCGCTTATTCCCGTTTCTAAAAATGACTCCGGATTCAAGCCGATCACTTCCCGAAGCCGACCGACTTTTGGCGAATTGTATTTAATGGTAGCACATCCAGTCGACAGTTGTGAACGGGCTGAATGTGGCTCCGCAAAACTGGAAGAACTGCTGAACAATCGGGGTGGTCAGCAGTCTTTTGAAGATGCCGAAAATTACGTAATGGCGAAACCTGAAAAACCGTTGCTAGGCGACGTAACGGTAGAACCGTCTCCAGGGTTGCTAGGTAATGTAATGGCGAAACCTAATGAACTGTTACCAGGCAACGATAAGTTTCCTGCTCTTGGGAAGAAATATCCTTCGAGTGCGTACACGACATGTGGGAGAGCTGGGGTTACGCCGTTGACAGCTTCGCGCATGTCAAGTAAAGATGCACCTTCGCCGAGCGTCGTTCCCGAGGTGATGGCGTGCACGTTGCACCAAACGAGACCTCGTCACCCGAGTTCCTCGATGTCGCATGTCTTTTCGTACTCTCGTGTCCGCAATCGGGTCTCGGCCGGAACCCGTGAGTCGCGTTGCATTGAAACGTTCCCTGTTCGCGACGCATGCGCGAATTGTCCGATGTGTCAAAACGATGCTCGTCGGGGCCCCTCGACCGAACTTGCGCAGAAAACAAACTCGTCTATGACTACGTATCATGTACGTCTTCCGACTGCAAGGTCAGATACTGTTAGCTTCACGTAACACCGGCCCTCCTGAAAATACCCCGTCCTATAGACTAGTATCTTCGAGGGTGTTTATATGGTGGCTAGCTGGCCCGCTTTGCCAAGATCGTGCTTGTGCTATTATTTCTTATTAATTTTCATATATATAAGAGCCGGGCCTGCCCGGCTAGCCGAGATTTCGCTTTGTGAGACCCAGATCTCGGTTACCCAGGCTGTTTTTTTCCCATGTAACACGATAGACCGGGTTGGCTCACCTACCCGGGCTGGCATTAAAAGTTTCGTACACGCGAGAAAATTTGTTCTTATCAGCTTTTTTCGACATATTAACAATTCACAAGTTCTGCTTGTTCGTGTACAGTTCATATTTAAAACAATGAGACTTCGTGTCTTACCAGAACTGATAAATTACGCAATTAGCACAACAAGCAAGCCAGCCCGGCTAGGTGAGCTAGCCTTTCTCATGTAACACAATAAAAATTATCTCGGCAAAGCGAGATATGCACAAAAAATCAGCGAGATAGGCACAAAAAATCATCCAAATTAACCATAGGCTTGTGTATAATATAACTGTCAAATTTGATTGCTTTTGGTTTTGTGGGAAATTCAAGTGTCTCCCTCTCAGGAATTGCTGTTGAGTGTCGACAAATATCGGTAACCACCAATAAATTGGCCAATCAAATCATAAATCATATATATCTGAATTTATTAAATCGGTAAATTTTTATTGATCGGCTCATCCCTAATACTAGCCTCCTCCGCAGGCGTTCTTTGCTGGCCTCGATCATACGAAAATATCGAGGCCCGCAAAGAACGCCTGCGAAGGAGGCTACCCTAATACCCGATTTCTTTAGCTTCTCTTCCGGATGGTTATACGTCCATGTCTTATTTACACGAATTGCCATCCTTAGGTTAGGTTGTGTGTTGGGGTATGGCTTTCATGAAGTACTTGGGTTATGTAGGACATGGAATTATTACCTTCCCGATCGCGACTTCTTTTGTTGAATTTCGGCGGCCATATTGATATTCCGTCACTTGTTTCCATCTATCAAACTGACATGACGTCATTTTTGCCATTTATTTTCCCCCTTCTTTTGAAATTATAGGATTAGTGTTTTCGTAGGGTCTGTTTTGTGTTAAAGATTAGGTTTTTGGTTAGGGTAAAGATTAGTATTTCGGAGTAGGAAGTTGTTAAAGGGCAATAGCACTAAAAATTAAGTTTGTCTAATTTGAAAGAACTCATAAAATTGTAATAGAACATCCTTTACAACTTTTCCGTATCTCTCTTCGTTTTCAAGATATTTCAATTTGTTTGATATGTAAATGAGATGGTCTCTAGATCTGACGTCAGGTGTGGGGTAAAATATTTTCACATGTAGCAAAACCAGTTATATCTCTAAGTTTGTTAAGCGAAATAATTTGAAACTGTGCACATAAAAGCTCCTTGCGACACTGAACATTTCATGTTAGATATGTAAGTGATTTTGCTCTGAATGAAAATATTTTACCCCACACCTGACGTCAGAGACCATCTCATTTACATATCAAACAAATTGAAATATCTTGAAAACGCAGAAAGATACGAAAAAGTTGTAAAGGATCTTCTATTACAATTTTATGAGTTCTTTCAAATTAGACAAACTTAATTTTTAATGACTTTAATAAAATTTTTCAATAAACTGATATGATATTGTCCCCGATTAAAATCGGTCAAAATATCTCATCATGCCGTGTGTGGCAATATATTAACATTTTTTATCGTTCACTGATCACTCATTATTCTTCCAGAAGTTATTAATTTGGTTTGATGATCGTAGATATGTGAGGTTTTACATGTAAATGGCACACTTATATGGTAAATACCGATTTTTATCCGTTGACCAGCCGACTAAAATCGTAAGCGTGTGCGCCAATTTGGAATTTGTTGATGACATTTCCGGAAATGACGTAATGTTAGTTTGATCTCGTTCCGTCCTCCCCAAAAGCCCCCGCGCGCTCAGCGCAACTTCCTCGTTCTTGAAATTTTATTTTTAAAGGATAAAGTCGATAAACAGGACCAGCGTTCTACGAAATTTTAATACTTCTTTAGTTCTTCCTTTCTGCCAAGGAAATCTAATTAGAGACACAATTCAATCTGTGAATTCGGAAACCCCAAAGAGGATATCATAGTACAAAGAGGTAAGCACAATATTCATTTGGGTATTTGCAATAAAATATTTATTTATAAATACTTATCTGCTGATCGAATTCTGATTGAATCACTGATAGTTTTATTGGCTCTGAAATGCCACCCTTTTGAATATTTCACGTTGTCAACCGCTATTTGACTCTTGTATATTTAACATGTACACTCTTGTGTCGAATGTACTGTAATGATTTTGAGAGTTATTATAGAATAGAATAGCGGACAACTTTTCAAAGACGTCATATGAATGATTTCAAACGATGTCTTTGTCTTTGAGAAGTTGTCGGCTATTCTACATTGAAGTACGTACTCTCAATTCTGCAATTACGCTTTTATTAGTGCACTACCGATGATTTTATACTCTTGGGACATTATAATTAAATGGATCCCAAGAGTTTTATGGTCCCAGAAGTATAAAAGCCTGTTTATATGAAGCGGATTGATCAGAGTACGTTTTACACTAGAGCAAAAGTTTCCGGATTCGTAAATTTTCCGGATTCGTAAATTTTCCGGATTCACTAATTCGTACCGAGTATTCGGATTCGTTAGGCGTTCACACTGACAACAGTTTTCGTAGATTCGGCCCTTTAACTAAACTCGGAATTCCTTTAATTCAGTTAATATGTTGACCATGTTGGTTCCACCGCAACCTCACATGACTACGAGCGGAAGAACTGTTCACACTACGTATTGTCTCGGATTCAAAAGTATTCGAATACGAAGTTTCTACACTGTTTTTTTCCAGATTCGAAATCTCCGGTTACGTGATCGAACCGGAAAGTTTTTATTCTGGATTCATTCTTTTGTGTGTAAACGGCAAAACGAATCCGGTACTAAAACGTTCCAGATTCGTCACGAATCCCGAAAACTTTTGCTCTAGTGTAAAGCCATAATCAAACGAGAACGCAAGTCATCGCGAGTTGGCAGTCACGCTATCTCAGCCAGTCGCTCTGAATAGTTTCCCGAAAATATCATGTACCGTGACAAAGTTAAAACTTGTTTAAAACACTCATGAAACCTTTATTTTGTTAATTTGGGTGTTTGAACGACCGCCACAGAAATTCTGACTGCCAACTTGCGATGACTTGCGTTCGTTTGATTAGGGCTTACTGTAAACGGGCTTCAAGTCAAATCTCAACTGGGACCTCAACTACCAGCTGTTTGTTTACTTATAATCTATTATACACTGCTGTAAAAGCTTTTCTGAAAATACACATGAAACAGCCAAACAGGCAATTATGTAGTCTAGATTATATAGCATGTCGTCCTAGCTGTTCGTTGGTTTCTTCGTAATATAGAAGTTAATAATTTAAAAAATTTTGTAATACCACCCAAAGAACAAGGAAATTTTTGCCGTTACTTGAGGAATAAATTACTTGAGTTTTATACTGAATACTGGAAAGAGCAGATTCAACAAGGTGGAAATAATGGCAAATTAAGAGTCTTTAAAAAACTGAAAATAAATTTTGGCTTTGAAAAATATCTTTCTTCAATTCGCAACTTCAAACATCGTCAAGCGGTTACAAAATTAAGAATTTCAGCTCATAAACTACCTGTTGAAACTGGTCGATACGGAAATGTTTCATACAGTGAAAGATTATGCAAACATTGTGATCTAAATGAGATTGGGAACGAACAACACCTTTTAATGTCATGCAGAAACACAAAGTTTGCCAATCTTAGAGTTAATTTTATGGAAAGTCTCTGTAAAATAAATAACTCATTTTCTAAATTTAGCTATCAAGACCTTTTCATGTATGTCATTGCTATGCAAGACAAAACAATTATGACTTTGGTAGCTAAATACTGTTTTAATGTTTTAAGAAGTTTTGAAAGTTTATAGTTGAGCACGTACTCTAGTTTATATGTTATATGTATGTATCTTATATACCAAATCTGGTATTTATGTTGTTTGAATAAATCTCGTTGTATTTCAACGTTTTGTTAAAGAAAACATTCAATAGTTTCAATAAACAAGAGAGATGCTGAGTTTTCTATTAAAATGCAATATAACTAGAACTAGTTATTAGATTGCCGTCATCACCCACGTTTAATATTAAAGGCTATTAAAGCTGTTCCTATTTTAAATCACGAATATCGCTATAGATATAAAGTATGCAATATTAAAATTCGACACTTGAAACACTGAGAACACAGGCCTAGCTTCCCGTGCGATCGCACGCGCACGCCTTGACACACGCCAGGGCTTCTCAAAAAGTGCGATTGATCGCACGCCTCGATTAGGCTACAATGCAAAACAATAAAACTATAACATTTCATAATTTCAGCACAAATCACCAGAAATTAGACGTCTTCTAAGCTCTTTTATTTTTATATTATATTCGAGACACAATAACAATGTGGCAACTGATGTACTAATTAGTGTGAAATTGGCACACCCTTTTGAGTTGTCAAACAAATGGTTGTGATTGGACAGCCTTTCTTTGGAAACGGAAGCACTTAAGGTTGTTCTGAAAAGCTTGATCAAGTTTTGGGACAATTCTGACAAAAACTATGGGAAGGAAGATATAACGAAGGTTTGTGATAGATTTGAAAAACCCTTAGCTGCTGCTGGGTTTGAAAAATCTCGCGTATTGGGGGAATAGCGTTCGCTAAAGGCATTACAAAGATCGTTGTACCCCAAAATGGAATCTGGTCAACTGTGGGAGAAAATTATGTGCTTCAGACGAGATGAGAGAGAGAATCATTAATTGATCACGTGGTCGTCATATACAGTGAATAAAAAAAACCTGATGCCTTTCATATTCAAATTAGCCGCATAGCGGCTGTAATTTGACAGAAGTTCCCTAAATATCTCATGGGTATACGAAGCATATCAAATAAGTGAACCCTAAATATCTCATGGGTATACGAAGCATATCAAATAAGGTTCACTTATTTGATATTCACTTATTTGATATGCTTCGTATACCCATGAGATATTTAGGGTTCACTTATTTGATATCGGCTTCGTATACCCATGAGATATTTAGGGAACTTCTGTCAAATTACAGCCGCTATGCGGCTAATTTGAATATGAAAGGCATCAGTTTTTTTTTATTCACCCTGTATATGGCAAAGACTTATTCTGTGGCAAAGAGGAGAACAAGTCTTTCCTAGCCAACACCAAGAAGAAGAAGATGTCCTGCAAACTGCAACAACACTGAGTCATTGTGAAGAAACTGATGCTACGTCAATTTCGTCTACATCGGAAGACGAAAACGATGATCTAACCAGATTCAGATGATTATTTAATGTAAATATAAATTAACAATATTCTTCTTTTGTTTCTTAAATTTAAAGTTGTTTGAAAGGATATTCCTTGAATGAATTATTTGATTGATAATTATACAGATTCAGTGATTGATAGTTCTGTAGTTAAATGTTCAAAATAGTTTATTTGTTATACCAAAAATATTGCACCAGCGATTAGGCAAATGAAACTTTATAAATAAATTTATTATATGTCTTGCGAGTCCGAACTGGCGTATTGAACGCTGATTGGCTAACGTGCGAGTCCGTACTTTACCGTACGGACTCGGTGTACGGACCCGCACAAAATCAACATACAAAAAAAATTAAAAATTATAAAAATTAAAAATTAAAAAATAAATAAATAAAAAAAAAAATAAATAAATAAATTATATTCTTAAAAATTATAAAAAAAAATTAAAAAAATTATATTCTTAAAAATTATATTCTTTTCAAAATGTTTTCCCTTTTGGTTGTTTTGTTGTCAATTATATCGAATCGCGACTATGAGACCGCTCAGCCTCCGCTTGCGCTGACGTGCAGGAAGACGTACTGTAGACGATAATGTTTTCTCTAAATTATTTCCCGTTGTTGTGGAGACATATAATAAATTCCTTATTAACCTCCCAAGCTCGGTCCGTACGGGAAAATATTTTGCTTTCGATCTTTTGAGTACAGACCTCGCCCTTCGGGCTCGGTCTGTACTCGCCCTTCGGGCTCGGTCTGTACTCAAAAGATCTCAAGCAAAATATTTTCCCGTACGGACCTCGCGCTCGGTTAATAAGTACTTATTACAGTGTTTACTTTGTCATTTCTGGTAGCTGTGCTTCATATTTTTACATTCTATAACCAGATTTTTGTCTAGTCGCTAACCATTAATTTAACACTTTCAAAAAAGCTGTGCCGCGCACTGACCATGCGGGGAATGAAAAATTGACCACACTCCACTGCACACCTAGATAGCTCAAGGAGTGTGATTGGTTGCACCCCTACCATTTTCTTCCTGGGAAGGCCTGGAGAAGTATATATAGTATACAGTATATACAGTGTAAGTGTAGTACAGTATATGTTGAAGATATTATTAGCTGTAACTATAGCTACTCTGTGAATTCAAGGGGATATAATACATCAATACATATATATTTAATACTGAACCAGATATTATTACATTTGCACATAAGCACTCGAGTGGTTAGTAAGAGAGCCAACTCGGTTAACCGGCCAATGCCCTGTGTGGTTTGATCATATTTTGCTTATCAATTACAATTAGATTCAACATTGGAGCGACTGTAGAGCGATATGTAATCAAACGTCACTCCAGCTAGTCGTTGCTCCTAATTGTAATTGTTTTCGTAAACAAAAAGTGCATCTCTATTTTGTATTTCACAAGCAAGTATGACATGTCAGACAGACTGTCTGTTGGACTTGTCATACTTAAATTTTATTAACTACTCTCTCTTCTGTAATGATAGATGAGACCCATATTTAACATGATAATAATAACAAATTGCTGTAATACGATTACATCTAGCTTTGGCATTTTGCAGGCTGAAGAGGGATGGGATTGGGTTAGTAAATAAGTTGATCCAAGACCGTAAAGGTTGCCTGGCCGAATGCTTACCACAGGCCAGGGTTCGAGATTTGTGATATCCCAGTATCCCGACGATACCAGTGATATACCAGTATCCCATTGTAAGTTCTTTAAGTTCATAACATCTGGATATTAAGAAGCACCAAAAGTATCCCTTGGGGATACCACCGAAAAATGTTAATCTCAAACCCTGCACAGGCGTATCCTTGAGCCTGACCAACAACCTTACAGTAACCCTTCTCACATCCCTATTTTTAAACACTGCATGTCACCTGTACAACGTACAGGGAGAGTTACCTCAATTCTGATATACTCTGCATAATCATGATACAGTAAATACTACCTCTGGCTCGTATGAACTCCAGTGGTCAGGCTGGTCCAATACCTCTGAGATGAATGCTGCTTGGTTACCTTTTAGGCCTCTCCTCATGAATCTGGAGAGGGTGGGTGGGCGTTGAACAGCTATTCCAAGTCAACCTTGGCATTTGTTTGGCGTTGACACAACCAAGAATGTTCAGTGCTGAGCCTCCTTTTGACATTGCTTATATAGGCCTTAACCACGTGACCAGTTAGTGCGGGGAAAAAGGGGGGAAATAGGGCACATACCACATGGAAAGTTCATGGTTAAATAAAATTTAAGTATGACAATTAGTCAGACAGTACCTAATGGCTAACACCTTATCCTAACACCTTAAACCTCAAAATATTAACCATTTTCCACCACTATTCAATCACCAACATAATAAAATACCTGAGCCTTATGGTTTACTTTTACTTTTATTTTACATTTTACAAAACACTACCAACCGAGCATCTATACTCGGTATTTAAACCCCATTCCATTGACGTTCTCCAGTGTTGACCGTGTAGCTCAGTTGGTAGAATGTGGGACTAGTAAACCGAAGGTCGCTTTTTTGAATCCAGCCATGGTTGCATAACTTTTCTATTTGCCCAGTATGACTTCGTTCACTCGGAGAACAACCTTTATCATCATATAAAATTATGTACTATTTACAGAGTGAGTGGCCATTCTGTATTGGGGTATACAGACACGAGACAAAGCTGAGTGCCTGTTACAGAATGGACACAAATTCTGTAAATTACTTCTAAAACGATCTATTAGAGAGTGAGAAAATAATACATGGACGTGTGGAAATATGACATTTCAAGTGTTGACTAGAATATATAAATAAATTTCAATTTATTTCCAAGCATTCATGCATTGTTCTGTTTATTATATAAAAAAATAGTCATATTCCCTTACAAAAAATAGAGCTGAGTAAACTCTAATGCATTTCTGTGATAATCCACACATGTGAGATAATTATCATAAATATAATCAGACATGTGAGATTATCGTTTTTATTTATGGTGGAAACATCAATAAAACACAGAGCATGAGGTTGGAAAATGCCATCCATCAAAATCTGTTGTAGAACGTGATTGGCTCTTTTCAGTTTTTATTGTTTTTGATTGGCTTATTCGCTTCAAAAATTTGCACTGTATTTCCTTTTTCTGCACTGTATTTCCTTAAAACTGCGCTGCTCTTAGCCAATCAAAATTGAGAAATTTTAAATTTTTTCATGTATTTTATTATATATAATATAGACTGATATAGATATATGTATAGATTAATAATTATACAGATATATATTAGATAGATATTTTTTCCCAAGGCTTTTACAATTTACATTCATTGCTTATTTTGTTTCTAGTAAAATGGAAGAAACACATAGACCTACATGTAGTTCTGATGTGAATGAAGTTAATGCTAATTTAAGTGGGGCTCAGCCAAGTGAGTCAACTTATCAGGTAAATTTCTTTAAAATCTATCAAAAATCTATTATCAATGTAAAATGTTACATATACCTGGCTGCAGTAGACTAATAGCTTTGTCATGAAAATGTTTTGTTATAAAGATTAAAAGTGCAGGTCAAGTTAATATGTCCATGCAAATGACGTAATATGCTCCATCAAAACATTACAATGATTGACAGATGCAATTATAAACCAATAGCCTGAAAAACAGATATTGAAAACAACAGTCAAGGATGAAGCAACGAGGATTTGGGGACTGACAAATTTACTGAAATTGACAAATTTCAAATATTTCAAATTGTTTTTGTTTTTTTAAAAATGGCCAGCATGAACAATTTTGTCAAAAATCTTGTTGAGCTCTCAATACAATGTTGTTACAACTACACAATTACAACATTGTTTTGACCAAGTATAGATATAGGCATTAAATGCAATGGATATATGCTCGCCTAAGCGTGTCTGTCAAAAATCGGGTAAAGTATATATTTCGGCAAATTTCAAAACTTTTCCTTTACCAAATATCCTTACTTCGTAAGTAAAATATCCTTTAATTTGTTGTGTGTTGCTTTTTTAGGATGACCTGTTACAGAGTCGTCCAGTAGAATGCTCAAGTATGGAATGTCGAAAAAGAGAAGAAAAATTAAGAGGAAAACTGGAAGAAAGTGAAAATGACGGTCGTAGAAAAATAGCCACCATTCAGGGGCTAGTGAATGAGAAAAAAGAGTCAGATATAAAGATTCGAAAGTCAGATAGAAAGATTAGAAATCTAGTGGAGGATATGGTCAAACAGTTGGAACTGAAAGAGGAAGAGCTGAATTTGGCACAAGGCGAAACTGACGTGGTAAGTTTAGTTGAGATTGTGTAATCAAAACGAATGAAACAATGAACTTTATTCAAACGTACTTTACTGCCTTCTTTAAAGTGTTTATGAAACGAAAATTAAGTTTGTCTTATTTTAAAGTACTTTTGAAATGACAGAATAACATATTTTGCAGTTTTTTGTTTCCTTGCTTCGTTGTTGAGATATTTCAGTTTGTTTTATATGTGAAACTAACCAGTGACATCACAACGTGCATAATGACTTACTGGGAAAGGTTATATATCTTTGCTATTATTAAACGGAATCAGTTGAAAATGTATATTTTTGTTGTTGTAAGAGAAAAACACATACATAATTGCTTCGAAGTGATTCCGTCTGATAATAGAAAAGATATATAACCTTTCCCGGTAAGTCATTATGCACGTTGTGACATCACTGGTTAGTTTCGCTTATAAAACAAACTGTGATATCTTAAAAACAAAGCAAGGAAATAAAAAACTGCAAAAGATGTTACTTTGTCATTTTAAAAGTACTTTCAAATAAGACAAACTTAATTTTCGTTTCATAAGCACTTTAAACACCAATCGATGAAGTCATATTAAATGGGGTAAAAAATCATACTTCTGTCAAAAATATTACCTCAACGAGACCTTTAAAGTTTAAAATGCTTGTAGAATATTTATTTTATAAAACAAACTATAAAAACTATGCAAAACTGCAACCTCATACCCAGACTCTTTACTCGGCACTCGCAACTCGCTGGAGTTGTTGTGCAAACTGATGATGCACTACCGGTACATGTATTTGTACAACTTATCATGTCACTTTAACAACAATATCTCATATGCAAATGCTACCACTTAGGAGCACATATGACTATCAATTTGCAACGTTAGCTTTCCATCTGAGACCCCGTTTACACGATGCCGGTGTCCCAGTAAATTTGTCCCCCCCCCCCCAAATATGTCCCCCCAGGGGCACATTTCCTAGGAAATATGTCCCGCTCTTCGGAAATTTGGCCCCCCCCCCCCCTCAGAATGATTCCTTACAGGATAATTGATACACTGTAATGTGGACAGAACTTTTTAAAAGTTAAAAATATATATTTCTGAATGATAAATTATAACAGCTAAATATATATTTAGATAAGAAACTCTTTTTTGCTTTCTAAAGAGCGTGTTGGCTCGAGGTTAATGAAGGGCTCCTCGTGAAACGTCAGTATTTCGTTGTCGAAATTCTCGGCAGCTCACCATTTTCTTGCTTTGTTATTAATATAATAGTGTAGTTTGCCGCTTTTCAAAAAACGGTATATACGGAAGTATTTATTATGCATGGTAGTCATGATTCGCAAACGCAGTAGACACCTTTTTTCAATGAGCGATGACTCTCAAAAGCGCTCCGTATTGGTCATACTGGTGTAGTAGCTGGGGGATATAGGTGAGAGAATGATCAGGAATGGCGCTTTGCCATTCATATGTTCCACCATCAAAGCTTTGTAAAAATGATTAGTTTAGTGACAGTCCAATTAAGCCAAAGTTTTTATTCAATAAATAAGTTTGTATATTGTAGTTTCTGTAAATATATATTTAGCTGTTATAATTTATCATTCAGAAATATATATTTTTCACTTTTAAAAAGTTTTGTCCACATTACACGTATATCAATTATCCTGTAAGGAATCATTCTGATGGGGGGGGGGCAAATTTCTGAAGGGGGGGGACATATTTCCTAGGAAATGTCCTGGGGGGGCACATTTTTGGGGGGGACATTTTTTTTGGGGGGGACATATTTCCTGTGACACCGGTACAATTTGAAAACGGAACAAAATCATGCCGTTTAGGCCTTGCGTTTACACGATACCGGCACAAAAATGACATGAAAACGGCACAAAATGAAGACGGGTTCCTTGACGGCATGAAATGAAAACGCAACACTAACCGGTATCGTGTAAATGCCCGTGTTGTGTTGTGTTGTGTTGTGTTGTGTTGTGTTGTGTTGTGTTGTGTTATATTATATTATATTATATTAGTATAGTATTATAGAAGTTTAGTAAAATAAAAGAAATTAAATAGCT